>OX155978.1:5304714-5562214 GCA_944548615.1 Micropterix aruncella
ACCCAATTTACACACTCTCTCATCTCCGACATTACCTATCTACACTAATTTATGCATAAGTGAATTTAGATTATTATTTTTATTAGATAATGGGCTCGATTGCGTTTCTTCGTGAACTAAAATCGAAAATTAGATCTAGTGAACGAGACAGAGCAATACGCTAGAGCGGAATGCAAAGTGAACGGTTGTCACATTTTCGCATTAAAACTACCCACCTAAGATAAAGCAGCTGAATCTAAGACAAAGCATCTGAATATAAAACCGCAAGAAACGTGTTCAAATGTATTCGGACGAGTACCTACATAGGTATAAATTCAACAGGTAGTTTTCAAGCGGGAAATTCGACGATCGTTCGTTTTATATTCGGCTCTAACGTATTGATCTCGTTCGATTGAACTAATTTCAGTTTTAGTTCACAATGAAACGCAATCGGGCACAATATTTTGTTTTGGATTTATTTTATAACTATTTTCGACTAATTTTATTATTTGTGTTTTGCTGCTTTTTTGTAATGTTTAGTTTTTGTTTTTGTAGTGTTTAGCTTTTTTGTAATGTTTTGTTTAGTTTGATCGTCTTTTTATTTTTAAGCTATTGCATAGCTTTTATCGCTGGCCTAGGCCAGCGCGCAGCGCGGCGACCGAATGAAGAAATTTCTTAACGAAAATTAATGATTTTAAACTGATAATTACGTCTAAACGAGTACTGCTTACGATTCGAAAAAAATATATGTTAAACAAGAACATTTTCCTATAATTCTTAGCTTTGAATATTTTAGATTTTGTTTATATTACATAGTGTAATTAATTTGTGAAATTAGGTCTAACCGAACACAAAAACGACTACTACGCAAATACTATCTGGCGTATTATTATGAAACCTGCACCATTTTTAAGATAATTTAATTATCTATCTTTTTATCTACGTTTTTTTTCGAATAATCCGTTTTTTTTGCTTTATCGAATAAAAAATTCGTGCGCGGCGCTCTATCGGAAGACGTTTAAATTATTCCGAATCATTTGCTACCGCAGCCGCAAGTGATTCGGAATAATTTCAACGTTTTCCGATAGAGCGCAGTTATCTGATATCAGAAAAAATAAAATAAATAAATAATTATAATTGCATAACTTGTTAAAAATGCTATGCAATAGCTTTACCGCGGCAGTCCCCGAGGGCCACACGTATTTTTAATTATTTATCTATTTTTTTGTCAGTCAAGTTTTTTAAATTAAAGCAAAAAGAAAAATGAGAAAAAAAGGTTTTGTTTTCCAAAATACTTATTTAAAGTTGCTTATTAGCTCGCACTCAATCACCAATTTCAAGGTGTCACTAATTAAAAATGAATTCTGTATGTTTCCTAATTCTTTGACTGAGTGATTTATATCAGATTCTATCGGAATTAAAACTTAAACCCTTATTGTCACAGTCGTGTATATAGATAGATATCCGCTGATATAACGCCCACTTGTAACCACCGAAGGCTTTCAGGGAGGCGGTAGAAGGGTCAGAGAATATTATGGGGGCGTTAAGGTGGTCTGCCCACGTGACTTTTAATATGCCCACTTGGGATTGTTAAAAAATGATGAAAAATATGTTTTTATGATACGTATTACGGCAGTTTCTTGTTGCCGATATCCTTAGCGTCGCTCTTTGACGCTCTTGATACTAATAGATTCTATAATCATCCGACGTCAATCGCGAAGACACGGAAACCGTAGAAACGGGGGATTATACTAAAATTAAATACCTGTTATAACTACTTCATTAATTACGTTCCTTATCCCTACCCGATATAGTGCTACAGCAACTAAAAAGTTAAGTGTATATACACATTTTCAAAAACGAGCTTTTATCAATATGGAAATAAAAATGAACTTGACATTTAGGGAATTCAAATATAAATAAATTAAAGAAATGGTTATCGAATCATGACAGACTAATCATACATCAAATTATAAATAGGATAGAAAACGAATTTACCGCGTAAAATTTGTAGGACCCGACGTTTCGGTGACGTTGCAGCCGCCGTTGTCTAGGGTATACTGAAGAGCTGTCAGTCCGTTGTTTTGCGGGTAGGCCGCAAACCGCTGCCGCCACTACGTAGGTTATAACGGTGGTGGGGGGCCGGGCTCGGAGCGCGGGAATTTTGAAAACCCACCACCGTTATAACCTACGCAGTGGCGGCAGCGGTTTGCGGCCTACCCGCAAAACAACGGACTGACAGCTCTTCAGTCTACCCTAGACAACGGCGGCTGCAACGTCACCGAAACGTCGGGTCCTACAAATTTTACGCGGTAAATTCGTTTTCTATCCTATTTATAATGTCAAACAACCGCGATAGTCTTCGATTTTACATACATCAAATGTTAGAAATAATAGTATAATAAAGCTTAGGTGCACAAATTATTAACATATTTTTAAACATGTATATTGAGTATATTTTAACACTGAACTAACTAACAAGAATTATTTGACTTTGACAATGAATTATACTTTTTTGATAGGTATTTTTATATTAAATCCTATAATACTTAACATATATTAAATATTAATGACTGTTTCTTTCTTTTCTCACATATAACTTTATTTATATTATTTAATCGAATTTTATATTATATTTACTGTCGATTATAATATAATGGAATTGCATTTTATTTATTATATTATCTTTTAATATTTTTTTATTGTTATTTTTTTATTTTATTCTGAAGACCACATTTTAGGGTAATTTAGTGTTATTAGCATTTTATTAAAACTTATACATTTGTAAGCAACCAAGCAATTAAGCAAACTTGATTGTAATATTAGTCCGTCCACCCTAGAACAGGCTAGTCCCAGTTGGGTGACAGAAACAAATAAGCAAAAGGTTAAGGTTTTGCCATTCGGTTCCTGTTATTTTTGTGAGCTAATCAATGTTTTATAGTAATTAATTCTTAAATAAATAAATAAATAAATAAATAATAAATTTAAATGCTATGTCTCGAGCCGACCCTGGACGCAGCAGCGATATCGTAGTCGAACTTAAAACGGGCTATCATAATTGAATGTGTATAAAATTTTTCGTTTCTGGGCTTTTGACCGTTGAAGAGTCCCCTCGTCGGGAGCCAATCCTGGCTGCAGAATCAGGGAGTTAATGGGCCCTTGCTGAGTTGGCCACAAAGACCCATTCTGTTCAGGGTCGGTCATACTCACGGGTCAACACCTATCCGACGGCCTCCACGCGCGAAGTGCGAGCCTGGGTAGGACTCTGGCCTTATGGTCAGTTTCCCTAGGAATCAAACTTCTGGCACTCCTGGACGGTCTGCGCACCGTGCGGCGTAAGCCAATCGACTGTGCACTCTGACTAACAGTCGGGGGAGTCTGGAAACAGTACTGTTTCCTATAGAGCGGGGGTGGTTGCGGACCTTACGGCGACTGCTCTTGAAACGACCATCGGCTACCCGATCCTGGGTGAACAGCCGAGCAAAGGATGCCGTGGTCCGGGATAGATTCGGTAAACACCGTTTCACCGCTTCGTAAGGGAGAGGACCGCGTAAGCGACCTCGAACTCGTAACCAATCGAGAGACTGGTGTAATCTGGTCACAATTGGAAAAAAATCGGTTGTGTCACCCCAAGACTTTCCTGACTAGTATCCGGGGAGGTGCGAAAAAACAGCGACATTTTTTACTCTAGTACCCCAAATTTGTATGGCAGGTACCCCAAACGTTGGTCGTAAGTACCGCAAAACCTAATAGGTTCTTCCGATGGTTAACAGAAGCTTCTATGCCAAATTTTAACTTAGACAGATTAAGCGTCTGGGCGCTATCGCGGAAACAATTTTTTCGCCGGGAACCCCAAATTTGTATGGGAGGTACCACAACCGTAGGGCGTAGGGACTCCAAAAACTAATGGGTTCCTCCGACGGTTAACAGAAGCTTATATACCAAATTTCAGCTCAATCCGATTAAGCGTCTGGGCGCTATCGTGGAAGAATACATACATACAGACAGACATACAGACATACATACAGACAGAGATCGGTCTGGAAATAGTCTCAATCGTCTCAGGGAGTCTCAAAATATATATTCCCATCTTCATCTCAAATTTTTTTTTTAGCGCGATCACAATACTTTCCTTTCCGATAGGTCGTCAGGAAAGTAAAAGGGCGTGAGTTTAAGCCCGCTGGGTAACACTCCTGGCTATATCGTGGTTAAGGCGTTGGCCTCTTACGGTTTTGTGGCGGAGCTAGACGGTGGACTGTTTTGTCCAAGTCTTCTGCGCTCACTCCAGGGAGATAGAACGACTAATCGTTGAAACTTCCTGAGGCGACGGGCTCGCCCGCTGTAGTCGTCAATCCTAGTTGCAGAATCAGGCCACGCTTACCACATTGTCATCGGAACTGAACCAAAATGTGAAATTTCAACCTCGTAGCATAAGGAAGTGGCTCTAATTCTGCTTGCAAGGCTTGACCTAAAGAAACATACTGACAAACATTGCAAGGTTATAAAAAGAGAAATCGGCTACATTTTTCTGAACGCGCTGACGACTGTTTTAATTAAATTCGATCGTGATATGAACAAGTGCTCAGCATTCATCCTTCATGAGTTCATCAATGCTAATATTATAAAGAGGTAAAGTTTGTGACGTTGTAGGAAGTAATCTCTGGATCTACTGAACCGATTTTGAAAATTCCTTTACCAATAGAAAGCCACGTTATTTGTGAGTGTCATATATTATATATTAATCATAGCCAATCGAAAAATAAAAGGGCTCTTTCGTGGTAGTCGGATTTGCAAAGTAAGTCGGAGAATAAGCGGTCGAATGAAAACGTTTCTATCTATTGCTGCCTTAACGATGAGAGATATATGATTAAGTTCTAGAAAAAAGTTGTAGAGTTTGATAATACCTACAAAAAAGTCAGTGTTAGCATATATCTAACTTTATATTTAAGCCACAAAAGGTAGTATTTAATATTTAAAAAATAATTTAAATCGTTAGGTCATATTTATTGGTCATATTATCAACAATTATAAATTCTTATCAAAATAAGTAAATTTATCGTCTGAAGTGTTTAAAACAAAAGACTTTTCCCTTTTTCTGCAGAAATGGTTAAAGAGATAAGACACTCACAAGAAGACACTCACAAAAAAAAACGGTAATATAGTCAAATTGGCATGCAAATGCATACATACATATGCGGTAGAAATGTAACCCTTCTTTTGGCAGTCTGGAAATAAATCATAGCACTCAGTACTAACCGAACCACACTCATAATTTCATCACGGGTAAAAAGTTTTACCGCCCAACGAAGTGGGCACGGGTCAGTTAGTTTTAATTCAGAGCTTTTTTTATGTTGATAAAGTACTTATATACCAATATCGTCATATATGGGATTCTTGGTTGGGGCGGTGCAGCACTATCGCACCTCGATCCGCTTATTAAAGCTCAGAAGGCACTGTTAAGAGTTGTCAACAAAAAACCATTGATATACCCGTCCGAGCAACTTTTTCGTGAGTTCTCTGTTCTTGATGTACGGCAAACATTTGCTAAAACGATAATACTCTATTATCACAAACATAAAGAATTACACCAGCAAACAACCCATAAAATTATAACAAGAGCGATAACTAATAGTAACCACGAAGTTCCCAAACTGAATAGTACCCGTGTACAGAGATTCTAAACTGAATAGTACCCATGTACAGAAAAATTAGCAAAGATTTTTTACTTTTAAAGGACCCGTCCAAATCGTACGGCAACAAAATCCGGCAGCTGAACAAGAAGCTGAAGAACGCCGCCGGCGAGACGCCGATGGACGAGCCGATGCAGGTCAACGAGACGGAGGTGATGGTGCCGGGGCTCGGCGTGTTCTGCAACTACGAGGAGCCCTGCCCCTGGACCTCCAACGTCACCGGCTTCCACGTGGTCGACCCCCTCGACCTGCAGAACCTGACGCTTCACATCTTCGATCAGCGCAGCGGACCGCGCTTCGATGCGGACGATAATCTTGAAGGTATGTTTATTATTTAATTATTTATTTATTTATTTTATTGGAAGTACTAAATTAACCATTTACAATAAATATAATATTAAAACAAATGGCAAAAACTTTCCTCTTCCATTCACTGGCTAGTGCTGCCCAACTGGGATATACCCGTCCCAGGGCAAGCCATTTATATTTTTAATTTGAAACGAGGGTCGATGAACCAACCAAACACAATAATAATATTAATAATGATTAAAAATATATATAATAATAATAAATACATATAATAATAAAAATTTAATAAAAATTACAATATTATATAAGAAATAGAAATACTAAATACATTAGAATACACATATACACACATACATACATATAAACACAATATAAACACAATAATGAAGGGAGGAATTGGATATAAGGACAAGCTAAACGACGGGTGGGGGGAAGGAGGGGGCAGTTATTCATAGTAAATGTCTCCTAACCCTTTGAGGACCATAAGCTTTATGGTAGAGGAGGGAAAGTTTTGATATATAAAACTGTTAAATGGCGATTTAAATAACACATACGTCAAGTTTTGTGAAAATCGGTTCGATTCAATTTGTATAAATTTATGGGACATAAGTGCCCCTGTGGGCCATGAAGATGCAAAGATACATTTTTAAATTTCGCTTTTATATATATATATATATATATATATATATATATATATATATATATATATATATATATATATATATATATATATATATATATATATATATATATATATATATATATATATATATATATATATATATATATATATATATATATATATATATATATATATTCGTCTCAACTGAAGGCATTTTGTGTTGCATAAGGATAAGCCCTATTTATGAGATATATGGATGAATATTGATCGTTAGTCGACTGCAAAAGGACCTTTAAACTTACATTGCACCGTCGAAAGTCGTGCACATCCGTAAGTATATCTCATTCAAACATAAGCATTTCCCAATACAAGCTGGGATTTCCTTCGCTACTTTTTAAGTAGCTTTTACTAATTTTATTTTAAATAAAAACATCATCCTATAAACGGATTTCTTTACAAACCTATCAAATATAACAATATTATACTGTTTTCTACAATATTTCTTTACAATTTTTTAATATTATACAATTTTATATAGGTTAACCCTATTTTGATAACATTATATATATCCTTCTAGCCGTATTCGGCCATAGCGATTGCATTCTAGATTCTTGCATTCTTGCATTTTTTTATTTTTTTTTATTATTATTATTGTTGGGGGTTTTGCTGGTGAGCCCTCAGGTGACTGATGTAGCCGATCTTGGCTTTGAATGTGCGTGCACATTTGGCGCAAGTCAAGACACCATCGACGTAATTATACTTTATGACCGCCGGTGGTCGGGCCTTTAGCTCGTCGCGCTTGGCATCTAAGTCGAGCAGCCTTTATTATAAACTTTATACAATCTTTATTATAAACTCCTCTGCCAGAAATTAAGATTGAAGTTTCTTCTTTCATTTCATTGAGCATATGGAGGTTTTTTTTATTTTTATTTCGATTTAATGGCTCGTTGATAAGAAACTCAGCCAATTGTATCATATTTTAAATGTTGGTAGCATTCGAAATTTGAATTATTTCGTAATGTCACTTTCATTTAGAAAACGGCTTTGCCGAAGTGATCAATAGTTTATTTTTTTATTTTTTCGCTTAATTCGTCTCAACTGAAGGCATTTTGTGTTGCATAAGGATAAGCCCTATTTATGAGATATATGGATGAATAGTGATCGTTAGTCGACTGCAAAAGGACCTTTAAACTTACATTGCACCGTCGAAAATCGTGCACATCCGTAAGTATATCTCATTCAAACATAAGCATTTCCCAATACAAGCTGGGATTTCCTTCGCTACTTTTTAAGTAGCTTTTACTAATTTTATTTTGACTCAAAAAAGTTGCTCATTGCCTTGGACATTAAGGCTTTAAACTGACTTCGAAAACTTTCAGGCGCGTTTACTCCTACAATGTAAACGGTGAGTAAAAGAGAACAAGTTTTGCGCAAAAACACTTTTCTTACATTGCTCCTCGACCGTTCAACAAAATGAATAGTGTTTTTCCTGCAGGACTGAGATCACGGCGTAAAGAAAAACCTAACTAAGTCACTTTTGACTATGGGTCGACAAGAAACGGAGACATTAACAACATTATCTCCGCATCATGACGCTGCCGTCCATTTATATAATGGAAGTAGCGCTGTTCGTTCGCAGAAATCTAGCCGATTTTGAAGTGAATGGTGTGCATCACCACTATCCAACAAGATCCCGTAGCATGCTACGTTCGGTAAGTCATGCATTATCCAAGTCGGAGAGGCTAGCCTATATCGCCGGCCCAGCGGTTTACAACAAACTCAGCGCATTTGTTGGCAGGCGCAATCTCTTGACGTGTTTAAGAGACGCCTTAAGAGGTACCTCACAGATAAGGCGTTTTACTCACTGGAGGAATATTAGTCGAGTGAAGTCTAAAATGCTTTGGTGGCTAAAAAGTTTGAAGACGTCTTTGCATTTTGTCTTGTATTTCCTCTTTTTACATTATTCTTATGTTTTTTTCTTTTTTTTTGTTTATTGTTATTTTTTTACGATAAAAAAATGTTTGTTTGCTAATATGTACCTATGAATGTTTGCTAATCTGTATCTGACTTGTATACCAGCATACTAATAGAATGACTATTACGCACTATTATTTTGGAAACATATCTATCTTCTCAAATTTAATATAATAATATACAAAAATAATACAGCAAGTTACGAAAACCACTCTACCTTCTTTTATATTAAGCCTACCTTAGTACAGGCGAGGCCTAGTTAGGATGGCTTTGCATTTAAAAATATGTGTGTAGGTTAATAAAGAATTTTAAATTTTAATTTAAATTTATTGTATGTTTTGTTTTTTAAATCTATACATTTATTTCTAATGTTTTAAAAACGTTTATTCGAAGCGGTCATTCCGTATATTAACTTTACACCATACCATAGCAATCCCTCCAGAAATAGGTACAACGGAAATAAATTACGAAACGTCTTTAATGAAAAAATGATTTAATGGCGGCCCAACCATATGGTGAGAGGAATCATCTGACTGTTTCGTCTATTCTTAGATATAACCTTCCAACAAATAATCGCGGAATTCGATTATGTTAGTCCGAACTGAAATATTAGTTAGTGATGATCGGTATGCTATTTTTACCAACCATTCTTCTTAATGTTCACTCTGATTTCTTGATTTATATCCTTTTCAGAACTGACAATTTCCAAATAAAGAAGTCATTAAGTCCTGAACTATATTTTTGTATTTCCGGGTCCTGGTATTCTAGCTTAGTGAATTTCCGCGAAGTCAATTTATATAGCTCATAAATAAAATTCAGAGACCCTTTTGCCACAGTTCTTGGAAACTTCAATAAGAACATATAATTAGGGCTACCTACAATAAAATGAATAAATTATTTCCAGAATTGTTAGGGGCTCTCTAGACGATCAAGCATGCTTGTCAAGCATCGCGTCGCGGGCTGGGAAGGGATCGTAAACCGCAGGAAATATGCAAATATTTTTATCAAATGTTTACCAAAATAACCTAATTTTGTAGTTTATACCAGGGAGTCAAGTTAATTAGACGTAATTGATTGATGAATGACGTGACTTCCTGGTATAAACTACAAAATTAGGCATTATTGGTAAATATTTAAATAAATATTTGCATATTTCCTGCGGTTTACGATCCCCTCCCAGCCCGCGCGCGATGCTTGATCGTCTGCTTGTCAAGCATCTATAGCATTAAATTCTTTAGAATTTAATGCTAAGGTATAAGTAAATTTTCTGTAATTTTGCCAGTCTTATTCGGGGTACGCATAAAAGGGAGCTACAACGGGTAGGGTGAGAGTAAATATCAGTTTCTGTTATATGTTGTTTGGCATACAAAGCACTGTACACTATACCTGTACGCTTTGGTACAGAACCCTAAAACGATGCATTGAATGTCAGGAAGGGAATTCCTCGCGATGAATTTGGCTGAGAATATGACCAATGACCTTATTTCTTTTAATAAGGATACTGTTTGAGGTCAGAATTACCCACATCCTTAACATTTGGATATCTGGATTAGGTATGCGTCTCTTACCTACACATATGCGCAGGGTAATATTGTAACAAACAAAAGGAGATATAATTCAGTCAGTAGGGCGCTAGTCAGTATTACATTAGATATATAAAACAAAGTCGAGTTTGTTCTAACACTTACAACTCGAGAACGGCTGGACCGATTTTCATGGTTTTTGATTTGTAGTATTTGTCTCCGTCGCGGAAAGCAGAAACACTATTAAAAATGAAAATTGAAAAGTTGGCGAAAAATTAAAATAAAAGGAAAACATTTTACCATATAAAATGTAAATCCGTGTTTTTCTCATGGTCAGTTGTACGTGTCATGTTCACGTGTCGGCAAATCATCCGCGTTATTTGTTCTTGCGCCTGATAAAAAAAAAACAAAAAATGACGTATATCACAAGGTGCTTCAATGAAGAGAATTAAACCGAGTGCATCCCATGCTGCACAATATGTAAATAGTTTAATTCAATCATGTCTTGCTGACACGTGATTGATATACTTAATTTTTGTACTTTTATATTTCTTTTGTGTTATTATCTTAATAGTGAACTTAATATTTATTTAGTATTCATTGTATTACTTTCATAAAATCATAAATTAAGTTCATAAATCAAGTAAAAACATTGTAAAATTAAGGAAAAAAGAAAATAAAAGAAAAAACATTTTCCCATACAACATGTTCATGGGTTTCGTAACTGTCAAACATTTAATGTTCATCCCTCGATACGGTAAACTCTCCCCTCAAATTAAAGAAAGTATTTAAATAAAGGTTTCGAATCGACAAGATATATCCACAATATTCGGACCACAATTATTACATAGTTTAATTCAATCATGACTTGCTGACACGCGATTGATATACTTAATTTTTGTACTTTTATATTTTTTGTTGTGTTATTATCTTAATAAAGTAGTGAACTTAGTATTTATTGTGTATTCATTGTATTACTTCCATAAAATCATAAATTAAGTTCAGCTAATCTGTAACACGACATTCATTGACTGTTAGGTGGTACGAAGTTCGCCGGGTCAGCTAGTTACATAAAATATGAAATCGAAAACTATCGGCGCACTATGCTGTAATAGGCTCAAAACCTGGCCATAATTCAGCATTACTAATTTTAATTTATGTGATTAATTTTAAGTATACGGATATTCTGATAGGTAATGCATAACGTGATATAAATATTTTCAATTTCAATTTCAATTTATTTCCAAAAAAAATCTTAACAGATTGTACAAACTTAATATTTAGGTACATTTAAATTACAGTCTATTAGTCCGTTTTTACAATATTTAAATTTATCACCACGTACATACAGTTACTTCATTATTGCTTTTAGGGCATCAAAATCATTTTTAAGATTTATTTACTGAAACCACAAATTAAAATAATCGATACAAATAATCAAGAAATTAAAATCAGAAAAGGTCAGAATAATAAAAAAATGCTACCTAAAATTGACAAAAAATGGCCAAAAAATTTGAAAAATTATTTAAAATTAACAAACTCATCGATCGAGTAAAAAGCTTTGTCTAATAAGAATTCTTTAAGTAACTTTTTGAATAAGCTTTCCACTTGAATTGTTTTTAAACTTTCCGGTAGCCTGTTAAAGTAATATGGCCCGGAGTATTTTGTGTCTTCCCTTGCTGTGTTTAGTTTAATACATGGTATAAAAATGTTTAATTTATTTCTCGTATTTTTAGTATGTGTATCTGAAAACTTTTTATAATGTGTTTCTTTATTCTTAAAAAACTCAGTCAGTAACTTAAAGAGATAGCGTGAGGTTAAGGTGAGGATTCTTAGCCTTTTAAAAATGGGTCGACACGACTCTTCCCTTTTCACCTTTGCAATTATTCGCACTGCTCTCTTTTGGAGTATAAATATGGGTTCCCTATGACAAGCATAAAACTTTCCCTAGATCGTAATGGCATAACTTAGGATGGCTTCAATATAGCTGAAATAAACATTGCTTATTTGCAATTCATCCAACGACCTTCTTACAATACTTAAAGCATAACATGCCCGACTTAATATA
The DNA here is from genome assembly GCA_944548615.1 of Micropterix aruncella. Taxonomy (NCBI): domain Eukaryota; kingdom Metazoa; phylum Arthropoda; class Insecta; order Lepidoptera; family Micropterigidae; genus Micropterix; species Micropterix aruncella. Next base: position 5,316,880 of record OX155978.1, read on the forward strand.
CTTTCGAGGTTTTCACAGTGAAAGTTCCATTTTAAAAGTTCGTCGACATGAACACCTAAAAATCTAGTGCAATGAGTTTGAGGAATGGCAGTGTTATTTATTGAAAGTATTATTGGCGAACCTTTATTCCGATTTCGATGATTTGTAAAATGTATGAAGTTACTTTTAGACGCATGTAGTGTGAGGTTGTTGCTCTCAAACCAACTATAATATTACCCATTATGTACCCAACACCAGTAGCTCAAGGTACATCAAACACTTTGGCAGCTTTCTGGAACACCATTTGTTTACATTTTAATGCATCAATTGCGTTTTTAACACGCTTTTATTAGGTCGACCTGTATGTAACTAATTATGTAATGGAATCTAAGGTAACTAATTTAACCATCTTCCAAGGATCGTAGCGTCATGAAAATTGGCAGCTGTATGTAGTTCTGATGACAATACAATAATATGGTACTGTCGAACTGATCTGATGATGGAGTCGGAAGATGTGAACTGGAACATGATGGAACATCGTATCATAGCTGTGTTTGGTTTTGTTAGAAAAGTCTTGGAATAAACTTTGACCACGATTAGGTTTCAAGGTCTGATGATGAAGCCGGAAGATAGGCACTGGCATTCCATGATGGAATATCGTATCATAGCCGTGTGTATCATAGCCCAAAAGCGTGTTTTTAGTGTTTTTTTTAAACTATTAATTATTAATAGCCGCTTTGTTCTACGTTTCCGATTTTTCTTTGTAGGCTCCTCCATATTGACGCACTGATTAGTAGATATAAAGAAAAAGTAGCAATTCTGAAAATATGTAATAATGATCCTACTTTCCTGTTTAAGGAAAGTATTGTGGACGCACTTCTGTGTATCTGTGTGTCTGTGTGTATTCTTCGACGATAGCGCCGAAACGCTCCATCCGATTTAGCTGAAATTTGGCATGCAAGCATCATTTGGTCATGGCATGAGCTGATAAGATTGTGGTTGAAATCCGTCCACCCTGGGTTGGCTCCCGACGAGGGAACTCCTCAACGGTCAACAGCAGAGACCCAAAATTTTGTATACGCATTCATTAATGATGGCACCTTCCAAGTACCACCATGGCATTGCTGATGTACCCTGGGTTGGCTTCCGAAGAGGGAACTCCTCAACGGTCAACAGCAGAGACCCAACATTTTGTATACGCATTCATTAATTATGGCACCTTCCAAGTACCACCATGGCATTGCTGATGTACCCTGGGTTGGCTTCCGAAGAGGGAACTCCTCAACGGTCAACAGCAGAGACCCAAAATTTTGTATACGCATTCATTAATGATGGCACCTTCCAAGTACCACCATGGCATTGCTGATGTACCCTGGGTTGGCTTCCGAAGAGGGAACTCCTCAACGGTCAACAGCAGAGACCCAAAATTTTGTATACGCATTCATTAATGATGGCACCTTCCAAGTACCACCATGGCATTGCTGATGTACCCTGGGTTGGCTTCCGAAGAGGGAACTCCTCAACGGTCAACAGCAGAGACCCAAAATTTTGTATACGCATTCATTAATGATGGCACCTTCCAAGTACCACCATGGCATTGCTGATGTACCCTGGGTTGGCTCCCGACGAGGGAATTCCTCAACGGTCAACAGCAGACACAAAATTCGAAAAGTCGTAAAGTCGAAAAAGTCGAAGAAGTCGAAAAGTCTAAAAAGTCGTAAAAGTCGAAAAAGTCGAACAAGGCGATAAAGTCGAAAAAGTCGAAAAGTCGAAAAAGTCGAACAAGGCGTAAAAGTCCAAAAAGTCGAAAAAAGTCGGAAAAGTCGGAAATGTCGAAAAGTCGAAGTCTAAGTCGAAGTCGATTTCGATTTCGATTTTCGAGGGTTAAAAAGTGGCGCCATGTTGGGGGTGGGGGGGTTGTGGCAGGATTTATGATATTAATATTCAGATGAATTAAGTTCCTGGCTACTTGACAGGAAAGTCTTGGGATGACACAACCGAATAATGTATAAGAAATCAAACCCTTTTTATCATAAATATAGTTAGTAATATAAATTAATAACACATAGGATTTTTTGTTTTATTGAACCTTGAACTTCAATTTCCATAACAATTTTTTAAACAAAAATAACAGAAAATGCATAAAAAACATAATGCAAATTTCATTCAGAACCGAGTGCGTGCTAAGCGAAGGCAAATTTCCAGATACCACAAATTCTTTTGTTTAACGGCTATAAGGAATTGTTTTGTTTCATTTACTAAATTAAAAAAAATGATAGATAGTATTTTTTTATATAAAATTTGTGCATTTTATTTTAGGAACCCTTTTTTTTTCAACCTTAATTTTTGGTACTTTCTATGCTTTATTTTTCATAAATAAATTAAAGCAAATTTAAAGGCTTCGAACATTATTCTGTAATACTGGATTGTATTTCCAAGAGATAGGATCAACAATGTTAAGTACCTACAATATAAACCAACATTTTTTTTACAGATTTTTTAAAGATTTCCTTCCATATTCGGTACAGTTCCTCTTATTGCACTGAATTATTATACAAAAAGGCGAGCTTATTGCCACATAGCAATACAATACAATACAATATAATCAACTACTCCAGTAGATAAGCATTCCTACACTTGGATGCGTCACAAAATTAAATGCTTAAAATTTAATTATTAAAAACATAACTATCATGATAGTTGTCATGGCTGTAATATTATATTCAATATTACCTACTTGCAAATAATCAAAATATACTAATGTCATTAAATATGTAATATAAAAAGAGAGAATAATGTATTAAAATAGAAATGCAAATTCTATGTGGAATAATCAACGTAAAATATTTTTATTATCAATCCAGCAATATGCCTTCGTATTTTTTAAACATAAATAGATGTATACTAAATTATATGAGAATTAGAATGTCAGCTATCATAATTCCGTTATGTTTAAAATTTTACAAATTTTGCTAATTATCAACATGGAAAATAAACTCGGAATTTTCAAACTCCCTTAAGCCATAAATTGGGTTACTTACCAAATTATTTATAATTATCTTTTTCAATGTCTTACAACTAACCCAAACACAGTGGTACATGCGCGCATTGTGAAAATAAAGATTATTACAAAACATACAGACCGTCTGGATAACATACAGACAAGCGGTAGAATTTAAAACTAATAATTCCCGAGGAGAGGAAATTGGGGGAAAAAGAGGAGAGAAAGGGAAGAAAAGGTAGTAATCCTTAATCATAAGTGAGTTAACCATTTTTGGTTAGACGCTTATAAATGCTAAAATTGTATCTAACCAATATTGGTTAGGGCGCTCCGCGCTGCGTAAAATGCCAACTTTTTTAATATTTATTCATTATTATCTTAATTCTTTGACGAGATAAGGTTATAATATTTTATATTTCAAATTTCAATGCGATCATTTTACAGTTATTCTTTTTACGATCCGTGTAGTAGTTTAAAAGTTATGGTCGTTTTTCTCAAGGCCATCGACTTCACGCGCAAAACTGTCCCGGGCAGAAGTGACGACTAAATTTTTACCCCGCGATAAGAAGGGTTGGTGAGTCTTAAACGATGGTAAAGAAGGCGAGTTTCGTATGTTTGCCGGGAGATCGTTCCAGAGTCTTGCACCATGGACACAGAAAGAATAGGAATAGAAATCACTATTACGACTCGGAATTTTTAGTAGACTGACCGAAGTACGAGACCGTGGTAACTTAGTGGTTCAAAAAGCTCGTGGAGATAGGATGGTGTTAATTAGGAGAGTAAACGATGTAGGAGAGCAAGTATATGAACATTTCTTCTTTGGCGTACTGTATAATCTACCATAATTGATTAAACAGTTGTATAATCAATGCTACCAATGAATATTCATTTTCTATCATGTTCGTCATTAATACATTCATTAAATATAAGAACTAAAGAGGGGGCAATAATATGGATGGTAGAATTGACAACTTTAGCTGACATTCGCCATAAATATTAACACTATTTAAAATTTAATAACCTAAAACTGTTTATAATATTTTGTACATTGATGTGCTTGAATTTTATTTACATGAACGTATTCATTTAAATATGATTCAAGCACAATATGATTCAGATATATTTATATCGTTAAATTAAATAATCACATTTATATTAACGAATATTATTTAAGTAAACCATGGCTAGAAAAGGAGTTGAATTTAAGTTTGATGTTGTGGTGATAGGGAAATTGATAAAATATGTAAACTCCTCAAATGTGGTATCATTATCAACACCATCAATAATATTTTATTTGTATTTCATTTCTTTATTTCATCGTTTCAGGCCATTTCTTATATCTACCGATTCTGGACCACACTGAAACTATGGCGATAAAATCACCGACTTTTAGTGGTATTCTCGCCGATTGCAAGGTATTTTATTTATTTGTTATTATTATAACATATGTTTTATTTTGTCTATTGTAAACAAGATATTTCATCTATTTGTTATTACTATAACAAACATTCTATTCTCTGTATTGTATTGTAAACGAGGTAATTTTATCTATTTGTTATTATTCTAACAAATATTTTATTTTGTCTATTGTATTGTAAACAATATATTTTAAATATAATATTCTCTTCAACATAATCGCCGTTACCAGTATTTGAAAGAGCCCTTGCGGAAGTGCCAAGTGACCTGGCATATACACTGCCGTGAAGAGTCGTGTGAAATAAATGGCGTTTTAGGAGTATGTCTACCGCCGGAAATTGTCCAAAAACTGATGGGGATTTGCCAAAAGGGAAACTATCACAATTTTGTATAATGTCAGAACAAGAGACTTTATGCTGTATTCAACACAGCCCCATGAGCAACAACACGCGATCATCAGAAAACCAGGATAAATCCAATAATGCATCTTCTACATCACCGCCTACTACAACAACTACCAATAAGTCACCGGTCATCTCTACAATAGCTCCACAAAAAACCTTAAACATCGCCACAAGCCATAACTACCAATTTCATAAATGACAGTGTGGAAAACGAACTAAATCCGAAAAAAATAACTGCAATATTGAGTACAAATTTAACAATGACAGCCATTGCTGTGTTGGCGATTAATTAATTTATTTTATTTTATCTGCATCCAAACTTTTCTCTGGTTGTAACGGTCTCCGTTTCATCGGGTTCAGAAGAGGGAGGAAGAGAGAGTGCACTCGTGGTCGCGCGCCCACCTGTGCACTATAATATAGCCTGCGCACTTGACTGCTACCGAACAATGGACTCTGAGAAGACTAAAGAAGTCACTAGAATCTACAATGCAGTCGCTATGGCTGAACACAGCTAGAAGGATATATGTATATATATATATATATATATATATATATATATATATATATATATATATATATATATATATATATATATATATATATATATATATATATATATATATATATATATATATATATATATATATATATATATATATATATATATATATATATATATATATATATATATATATATATATATATATATATATATTAAATATTTGTTATTATTATAACAAGTGTTTTATTTTGTCCATTGTATTGTAAACAAAATAGTTTATCAATTTGTTATTATTATAATGGGAGCTAATGGGCCCTTTTGCAGTTTGGCCGCTAGGACCCATGTGTTAAGGGTCGGCCATACACACGGGTCAACACCCATTCGGCGGCCTCCATGTATAAGTGCGAGCCAGGGTAGGACTAGCCTTCGGGCCAGTTTCCCCTAGAGGTCAACCTTCGTGCGCTCCTGGACGGTTTGAGCACTGTGCAGCGTCAGCCAATCGATTGTGCATTCTGACCGACAGCCGGGGTTGTCTGGAAACAGTACTGTCGACTATAGAGCGGGGGTAGTTGTTCACCTTACGGCAACTGCTCTTGAAACGACCAATCGGCCACCCGATACCGGGTAAAGAGCCGGGCAAAGGATGCGGTGGTCCGCGATTGATTCGGTAGACGCCGTATCACCTCTACGTAAGGGAGAGGACCGCGCAAGCGACCTCGAAGCTGTAACCAGTCGGGAGACCGGAGTAATCTGGTTGCAACTGTAAGTAAGAGCTCGTGTCGGCCAGCTGGTTGATTAACCTGGTTATCTCGCGGTAAGGCGTTGGCTTCTTACGGGCGTGTGGCGTAGCTAGACGGTGGACTGCTTCTGTCCTAAGTCTTCTACGCTTAATTCACGGAAGACAGAATGATCTAATACCGTTAAAACTTCCTGAGGTGACGGGTTGTTATTATTATAACTTTTAAAATCCTAAGTACTTGTATTACATTTTTAAAAAAACTAAACTAAAAACTCTCGGATTTAGCTGCTTCCTAAACCAGTCGTTTCCAATCGGTGGTCCACTAGAGTTAAATCTAGGTCCCCGAAACAACGTTTTATGATCAGGCGAAAAAAATCGTCAGATAACGTATAAATTAAAACAAATAAATATAATAAAAAGAATAAAAAACAAGACTGCCGTTGATGAAATTCAACCGTCTGTTGCATTTATAAAAAAAAATATTACGTTTGCTTACGACATATTTGTGGTTTGTGTATTTATCCATATAGATACATGTACCTTTCCGGAATGTACTCAATCAGGCCTTTCATTTGAATCTAAACACAATATATTTATGTTCATTTATTGACTTATGGACATTTGGACATTTAGACAACTACTTACTTGATATTTGGACAGTTATGGTACCCTATAACACTCGGTACCATATGACATAATAATTATTCTAACAATACCACACACTTCTAAATCGGTTCAAGCGTTTAAATGTTATTATCGCATGGGTTAGGGAATTAAAAGTTGAACTCATCAATAGGATGGTTAATATGTTCCTTTTAATAAGTTAGGTTAGCTCTAAAGTACCTATAGGTTAGCTCTAAAATATTGCATTCAGGTAATAAGCTCCCCTTTTCTTAAGAATAGAGCCTTTATTATTAATAACTAGCTGACCCATGCCCACTTCGTTGGGTGGTAAATTATTTTTTTAATTTGAAAAACTACTTTTTGTGACTTAAATATAAAAGTTAAACATATGCTGTCGCTGACTTTTTTGTAGGCATTATCAAGCTCTACAACTTTTCTCTACAACTTAATTATATATCTCTAATCGTTAAGGCAGCGTTAGTTAGAAACGTTTTCGTTCGACCGTTTTTTCCGACTTACTTTGGAAATTCGACTACCACGTAAAAGTCTTTTCATTTTTCGGATTAATATATAGCCTATGACACTCACAAATAACGTGGCTTTCTATTGGTAAAAGAGATTTCCAAATCGGTTCAGTAGATCCAGAGATTACTTCCTACATCGTCACAAACTTTACCTCTTTATAATATTAGTATAGATTAGTATAGATAACTGTATCATCAAATACCTCCATAGAGCGCGCTTCTTCTGAGATTGCCAATAATTTGGTGAAACAGGAATAATTGCATGACTCTGCTAAAGTTTCACTTTCCAAAGTTGCAACTTCTCAGTATACTTGCAACAAATAGAGCTGTCAACTTCAACGGGCGAACCCGTCACCTAAGGAAGTTTTAACGATTGGTCCTTCTATCTCCCGTGAAGTGAACGCAGAAGACTTAGTCAAAACAGTCCACCATCAAGTTCCGCCACATGCCCGTAAGAGGCCAACGGCTTATCCGCGAGATAACCAGGTGTGTTACCCAGCGGGCTTACACTCACGCCCTTACTTCCATTTGCGACCAGATTACTCCGGTCTCTCGACTGGTTACGAGTTCGAGGTCGCTTGCGCGGTCCTCTCCCTTACGAAGTGGTGAAATGGTATAAACGAATCTATCGCGGATCACGGCGTCCTTTGCCCGGCATGTTCCACCCGGGATCGGATAGCCGATGGTTGTTTCAAGACCAGTCGCCGTAAGGTCAGCAACCACCCCCGCTCTATAGGAAACAGTACTGCTTCCAGACTCCCCCGACTGTTAGTCAGAGTGCACAATCGATTGGGTTTCGCCGCACGGTGTGCAGTCCGTCCTGGAGCGCCAGAAGGTTGATTTCTAAGGGAAACTAGCCCTAAGGGCAGAGTCCTACCCGGGCTCGCACTTCATGCATGGAGGCTGTCGGATAGGTCTTGATGGCCATGGATGGGAATTGACCCGTGAGTGTGACCAACCCTGAACAAATGGATCTTCGTGGCCAACTCGGCAAGGGCCCATTAGCCCCCAGTATACTTCCAACAACCTTGATGGCATGGAATACTTAAAATGTCTTGAAATGTCTTGCCTACTTGAAATGTCTTCATGCCTGCTTTGGTATGTCAGCTCCCCACTTTTAAAGCAATCATGTAGAGCAGTGTTTTTCAACCTTTTTTATATCACGACCCTCTTTTTGGTAATGAAAACAAAACTCTTACGCCACCGCTCTTAGACTGTAACTTAGTTCTCTCGACCCCTCCCCCCACTTAGTCTCTTCCCTGCTGTAACTGTAAGCATCCACTAAGTAAGACAATGACGAACACCACATTAATTTTAACTGTTTTTCACTTTTGAAGTTGTACTTAACTGTTTTCATCTTAGATCAACATAAAGTTTTGTAAAAGCATTAGAAAAACACATAATACCTACATATGTTTCTCTTCCAAAGCTGTAAATGTTTGCAAATTATATTAATAAAGATTTTGTTATATTTTCCATATTTATTTTTAGATAGCCTGCGACCCACGGGGGTCTTTTCGCGACCCCCCAGGAGTCGCGACCCACTGGTTGAAAATCTTTAATGTAGAGCGTTGGTTACCCTATATTTGAAATAGTAGTAGATTCGTTATTATATTCCAAAATCGTTCACTTTTTATCGATTATAATAGAGAACTAATCTACTTTCTGTATTTTCAGATCCAGGTCTCGTTGCATCAAAAATGGATGCGAAATGGTAGCATAAAGATGGTCATAGATTCCCCTGGACTACCCTGGGTCCTTGGGGAGGTCGATGGCAACGATGATGAAAAGTAAGTGGAGTCCCATCACCCATGTCCTAACAGTCATACCTTTAGGATCAGGAGATCAGAGTCCCTATTAATCTATAAGGAAATAGTAATTACTGTTGGGGACTGAGCTAAATGTAAGCGGTGGCTGAGCACTGTCGCCTGTCGAGTAGCACCGGGCGATTGATGTCACAGCACTAATGGAAGCTAATGGGCCCTTGCTAAGTTGGCCACGAAGATCCATTTGTTCAGGGTTGGTCACCAACCAACCAAAAGTCGGGGTAGTCTGGAAACAGTATTATTTCCTATAGAGCGGGGTTAGTTGTTCACCTTAGTGACTATTCTTGAAACGACCATCGGCTACCCGATTCCAGGTGAACAGCCGGGCAAAGGATGCCGTGTGTACGCAAGGGAGAGGACCGCGCAAGCGACCTCGAACTCGTAGCCAGTCGGGAGACCGGAGTAATCTGGTAGTAAGGGCGCGAGTTTCGGCCCGCTGGGTAACATACCTGGCTATCTCGCGGTAAGGCGTTGGCTTCTTACGGGCATAGTTAGTTAGTTTTCCTGGGCTATTTCCCGCACTTGGCCTCTTGTTTCTATTTATGTTACTCCAGCCAACCCAGGCTGTCCCAGAAGGTTAGCAGCCTGTTTAGGTGGCTACAGGCCTCAGGGACAGATGCTGGATATTGTAGTATTCTTGCATTCTCCATAGAACATTACCATATCGCCATATTTACGAAAATTTGAAAGAGGCATTTTCACAGACCTTTACCTAGATACGATCGAGTGAATACTTTTGTGCGGTGACAACGTCAAATGACTTCCCCTGCCCTTCGTAGGGATATGCGCAGTGCGCTATTTAGGTACTTTTTTTGTTTGATGGCGCATTTGAGAGACGGTATACCAAAAAGGCATAGTTTAGTTAGTTAGTTTGTCTGGGCTTTTTTCTCGCACTTGGCCTCTTAGGCGCTTCCGGAACCGTGTTCTTTGTTTGCCTGCATCCTGCGTTTTTTTTCCATTTTTTAAGCTGGGTTTCGTCGGAGTTTCTGCGTAGCCATGTTTTTATTTGGGCCTGGGGTATAGGCATCAAGGGTTCGGGTCCATATACTATTTCCTTTGATCCCTATTGGCCAGTTCGTCTGCCGCGTCGTTGCCCAGTGAGTCGCTGTGCCCCTTAATCCATTGCAGGGTCAAATAGAGTGCTATTTGACCTCGCAATGTATTGAAGCGCATTGTGGCATTCCAGTACAAGGACAGAGGTTATAGTATTTTTTGCTAGCGCTTGTAGCACGGAGTCTCTGTCGGAGACAAATTTCAAGCTTAGGTCTCCGACATCTAATGGTCTTCTTACGGTCTTAGGTCTTCTTACGGGCATGTGGCGGAAGTTGACGGTGGACTGTTTTGTACTAAGCCTTCTGCGCTCACCTCTAGGGAGACAGAACAATCAAATTTCCTTAAAACTCGCCCGTTGTAGTCGACAGCTTTAGTTGTCGACAGCCTGTCTGCAGCAGCCAGACTGTGTAGTTCGCGGGCGTCGTCTCAGGGGGGGCTCAAAATGGATATTTCCATCCTCATCTGGATAAAAAATTGCCGCGATCACAATAGCTTCCCTCCTCGTCGAATAGTGGGCCGGAAAAGTAAAATACACTTTAAATATTAAATGCGCATATCACAAAAAAAATACTGCTTTTTCTCTAATTCAAGTAAATGGCATATGTTTTCCTTAGATATTGGGGTACTCATGTGGTAAATTATATATTCCAGCTGGGAGAGGCTCGTCTTAGCGCTGGGCAAGATCCAAAGCACGTTCAGGATTATCCTGGAAGTTATGCCGTCCACTTCGAAAGGGAGAGTCCCGTCCGGAGCTCATGTGGCCATCGATAACCTGGAAATGGTGGGATGCTTTCCCTACACTCCCACAAGCACCAACTGCTCATCCATGGAGCTAAAATGTACCAATAATAAGGTAAGATTTTGCTATATGTAATAATACCGTGGTTATTGTGTTCTTTACCAAATACCCTGGTTATTGTGTCCTTTTTTATGTTCCTCCCCGCCCTATTCGATCGAATCGACTATTTCACTCCCTGTGGTGAAAACCAACGCATTTCAAATTGCATTTCTATACAGAGCGTGTCATAGATATAATAGGTACAGACTTTAGAATAACTGCAGAATAGGAACCTCTCTCCAAAAAATATATATATATATATATAGACTAATAGATTGTAGCATTTTAATGCTAAATCTGGAAGAAAATTGTGTCGGTCGCTATAAATAAGCGAGATATAGGCATTCAAAGTTTAAATTTTATATGTAATCAAATAGGCCAAAATAGGCCAAAATAAAATTCATCACGCTGATTCCGAATCTTCCATAATTTTTATTCGATCTCAATAAATAAGGGAGATATAGGCGTTAAAATTTTTCATCCCAATGTCAAGAAAGTTGCGGCCATTTTGTTTGTACATACCGTGTTGGACACTTTCGAGTATATCGTAATATCGATAACAATTAGCGATATTACAGAAATTATGACAATTTGGTTTGGAGAGTTTTTAGATTAATCGAAATATTTTGAAAAAAAACGATTGGAAAAATACATATTTTCGCGAAACTTAAAAAAGGGCACTATTTTCGATGTCTTTTCAATGACTTTGCATATTTATGACAGAAGATATCCTGAAATGTCGTTTGTTTCAGGTTACCTTTAGTCATCAATACACCAAGACATTTCGTAAAAACTTCGAAAATTGTCCAATTGTTTTAGATGATCGCTAACACATGGCACTAACACATGGTGTTAATATGATATTGAAGAAATTTAGTTTGTTTCAGGTTACCTTTTGTCATCATCACCAAAGTCGATTTGTAAAAACCTCGAAAAAAATCCTAATTATCGCTAACACATTGTTATGTTAACGTCAATAGCGCCGCAGACAAAATTTTTTTTTCAAATTTTGCGCGAAATTCGAAAAAAAATTTTTGCTTGCGGAGATATTCAAATATTTAGGAATTTTCTATTGTTTCAGGATACCTTTTGTTATCAAAACGCAAAGTCATTGGAAAAAACCTCGAAAATAGTCTATTTTTTTTATATATCGCACGTGTTTTTTCACGACCATGCCATCATTTTTGAATTATCGCGAATCGCTATCGATATTAGAGAACTCGCGATATATCGACTATTACCCGACACTACTTCTGAAGCAATATGGCCGTTTTTTTGACGTTTAGTATGCAAACTTTAAATGCCTACATCTCGCTTGTTTATTGAGAGCGACAAAAGATTATTGCCGATTCGGAATCTGCGTGGCGAATATAGTCCGGTGACGTTAAAAAAACAAAAATCCAGGATAAGTTCCTCCTATACAGCAGTTATAAGTGTGGACATATTACACTCATCAAAAACCTCTTGAATTTAATTTAGTTCATGGGCATAATTTTATCTCAAGTATATTCATTATAATACCTATATATCATACCTAAAATTAAACATAAATATATTTATATACATACATAATATATTTTTATCTATTTTGTCTCTTCCTTTCACCTCACTTCCAATCCTGATTCCCCCCCCCCCCCCCCCCATTCTCAAGCGGAAACAATATAAAATTATATTGCGTTCATTTTGTATACTTTATATTCGGAATCACATTAGCGGATTTTTGTTACTTTTAAATAGGTTTTTATTGCATTGTATGTAGTCCTGTTTGGTTCCAGAATAAAATAAAATAAAATAATTTTTTTGAAATTCACATGAGCGAAGACTCGAGAGAATGAAAAATGCTTGTGGAAGATTTCGCTTTAGTTATGCCATGACTCACGATTTTAATTATGAGTAAAATAAGGCAGCTCCATCTTGCGACCTGCTCAATATGGCATATACCTGCTCAAGGTAGTACGCAGTAAACAGCCGCGATATCTTTACTCGATTATGCTCTGTTCCCGTAACCGATATGAACATTCAACACGAGCTGAATGTTCAGCGATGATAGATGATCAGGATAGATGATCCTTAAGCTCAATTACCTCACAAAGTACCTCATTCAAGTACCTACCACAAAGTACCTCATTCCAAGAATCTTTAATACTATTGTATCTGAGGAAGACTGTGTAAGCGTGAGCAAACAGATGTTTAAAAAGAGATTAAAAAGCTACCTGTTGGACGTTTGTAGTGAAATTAGTGGTCATAAGTAAATTTGTTATACGTTTCTAAAATTTAAGCTTGTAGTAATACTGGCCTAATTTAAGCATGTAGTAAGACCAGTAGTAATACTGCTGTGCATTATTTTTATATTAATAATGTCTTTTTGTATCACAAAATTAGAAGTGTAAGAATAGAAAAATAAGAGTTTGTCTCGCCAACAAACTGTATACCAGTTTGGTAAGATTTTAATATTTAAAAAATAGTATTTGTTCTCTGAATAAAATAATTAAAAAAAAAATTGAAAGATTTCATGAGGTTAGATTCGAACTGTCAAGTCGTGGCAACAACAAATTGGCATTTTTTTAAATCACCTGCTATGAATTAAAATAAACAATTTAATTTATATTTTATAGATAAACCATCATAATTTATATTTTATAGATAAACCGTCATAATTTATATTTTATAGATAAACCATCATAATTTATATTTTATAGATAAACCATCATAATTTATATTTTATAGATAAACCATCATAATTTATATTTTATAGATAAACCATCATAATTTATATTTTATAGATAAACCATCATAATTTATATTTTATAGATAAACCATCATAATTTATATTTTATAGATAAACCATCATAATTTATATTTTATAGATAAACCATCATAATTTATATTTTATAGATAAAGCTCAGTAAATCATCATAATTTTAGATGAAAAATAAGAAAATAGTAATTTGTTTATGAGAATAAATAACGAAATATTTTATTTTCCTCATGTTTTCCCCTCTGCTCGAGTATTACTCAGCTGACTCGATGAACGATATTCGACTATAGTATGTGGAAAGTTGTAAACCGCCAGGTAACTAGCTGCAACACGGCGAAAAATGCGATCACAACATTGTGTGACGCCTCTGGTAATTAAACGACTGATCAAAACCAAATAGCCAATGTAATGAACGATTACTTTCTCAATATAACCACGTCACTATCGTGCAATCCCGACGAAATAAAAGCAAAAGCAATGCTAGCTCTATCTTGTGAGCCTATTGAATCAGCAACTTGGGTTGTCGACTACAGCAGGCGAGCCCGTTACCACAGGAAGTTTTAACGATTAGTCGTTCTATCTCCCTGGAGTAAGCGCAGAAGACTTGGACAAAACAGTCCACCGTCTAGTTCCGCCACAAAACCGTAAGAGGCCAACGCCTTAACCACGATATAGCCAGGAGTGTTACCCAGCGGGCTTACACTCACGCCCTTTCTTCCAATTGTGACTAGATTACACCAGTCTCTCGATTGGTTACGAGTTCGAGGTCGCTTGCGCGGACCTCTCCCTTACGAAGCGGTGAAACGGTGTATACCGGATCTATCACGGACCACGGCGTCCTTTGCCCGGCTCTTCACCCAGGATCGGATGGCCGATGGTCATTTCAAGAGCAGTCGCCGTAAGGTCCGCAACCACCCCCGCTCTATAGGAAGCAGTACAGCTTCCAGACTCCCCCGACTGTTAGTCAGAGTGCACAATCGATTGGCTTGCGCCGCACGGTGTGCAGACCGTCCAGGAGCGCCAGAGGTTTGATTCCCAGGGGAAACTGACCAAGGCCAGAGTCCTACCCAGGTTCGCCCCCCATGCGTGGAGGCCGTCGGATGGGTGTTGACCCGTGAGTGTGACCGACCCTGAACACAATAGGTCTTCGTGGCCAACCAAGCATGGGCCCATTAACTCCCAAATTGAATCAGCAGTGAAATTTAATTTCTGCACTCAAGAAGAAATAGTTAAGCTTTACCTTTCTGAAATTAAGCCCAAGCCGACAAAGGATGTGTATGACCTGCCGACGTTTTTGCTAAAAATGTGTATCTTGAAGATAAGTCACGTACTGGAATATCTGTTCAATACCTGTATCGCCCAAGGAATATATCCCACATGCTTAAAACGCATAAAAGTAGCCCCTGTATATAAGGGTAAAGGCTCCCGAACATTAATGGCTAACTACAGACCGATAGCAATTGTACCTGTATTTGCAAAAATTTTTGAGCTTGAGATTTCCAATAGAATTAATGAACACTTCAGAAACAGTAAACATTTTTGTGATGAACAGTATACCTATCGCTGCAACCGCAGCACTGTATCAGCCGCTCAAAAATTTGTCACGCATGTAATGAAAAGTCGAGAAGCTGGAAGACATGTCGCTGCCATTTTTTGTGACTTATCACGAGCCTTCGATGTGATCGATCACGACTTGCTGCTGATGAAATTAAAACATTACGGTTTCGATGGAAACGCCTCGAGCCTAATGAATTCTTTTCTTCGCAACAGGCAGCAAGTGACTGCTATTGAGGACTGTCACTCCATAGCGGGCGAGATAGCGATAGGCATACCGCAGGGATCTTGTTTGGGTAACACTCTTTTCCTAATATATATGAATGACATTACATCTGCCACTTCGTGAGCTGAGCTGATACTTTACGCAGATGACACATGCGCAGTAATAGAGAGCGAGAGTATAGGTACCATCGTTAACCAGCAATACCCAACTTGTGTTGAATGAGTTAGGCGCATGGTTTGACGTTAATGGCCTGATACTCAACATTAACAATACTAATGTTATGTATTTCAGCCTTAGACCTACTAAACCGAAATACATGTGACCGCCAAGGTATCCTCAACAAAGTTCTTGGGATTCGTAATCGACAATGAGTTACGATGGCACCTACATATTGATGCGTTATGTGATAAATTGGGAAGAGCGTGCTATGCACTCTATCGCATCGCTTCATTTCTCGATTTATCCGCGCTGCGCATGTGTTACTTTGCATACGTTCATTCACTGCTAACGTACGGCGCGGAGTTATGGGGGCGAGCAGCCGACAGGCAGAGGGCTTTCGTCATGCAGAAGCGTGCAGTTCGCACAATAGCGCGTGTGGCGATTGATGCGCCAGCTAGGCCTCTGTTTAGAGATCTCTGCATCATGACGCTGCGTCCATTTATATAATGGAAGTAGCGCAGAAATCTAGCCGATTTTGAAGTGAATGGTGTGCATCATCACTATCCAACAAGATCCCGTAGCATCCTACGTTCGGTAAGTCATGCATTATCCAAGTCGGAGAGGCTAGCCTATATCGCCGGTCCAGCGGTTTACAACAAACTCAGCGAGCACATTAGGCAGGCGCAATCTCTTGACGTGTTTAAGAGACGCCTTAAGAGGTACCTTACAGATAAGGCGTTTTACTCACTGGAGGAATATTACTCGAGTGAAGTCTAAAATGCTTTGGTGGCTAAAGTATTTAATGATTTTTGCATTTTGTCTTGTATTTCTTCTTTTTACATTATTCTTGTGTTTTGTCTTCGTTTAGTTTTGTTTATTTTATCTTTTCTTTATATAATATCTTTTCTTTACATAAAAAAAAATGTATGTTTGCTAATATGTAGGAATGTTCTGAATCTGTATCTGACTTGTATACCAGTATACTAATAAAATGAATATGAATATGCATCCAATACTAAGTACTACTTGGCACCTGAGTAATACGTGTTTGAGTAAAGACTCAAGTAATGATTAATACTCGACTATAGATTCGAGTGTATGACACTCGAACTGATAAAACGATTCTAACAATAAAACACACTTCTTAATCGGTTCTAGCATTCAGAAGTTATGGTGGGATAAAAAATCGAAAAACATACATAGGTAAACCCTGAACACATTACACTTCTTTTTTGTTGCGCAGTAGTGTAAAACAAGTCGAAAGCACAAATTGAAACTGAAAATTATGTAAGAAATATGTCTATGTAAGAACAGTCTATGTCTGAAAATAATCTATATAAGACTATGCGATAAACAAACTAGGCATCCTCGGGATATCTCTTAACCTGGTTTCCAGGCACACTTATTTATTATTGGTACAACTATTTAATGAAATTAAAATAAAATAATTAAAATCAAATAAATCAACAAAAAAAGGAAATAACGATAATCGACATTACATTTAAAAAACAAAACATTGATAATAATAGAACTAACAAGTAAATCATCTGAAAAAAACTAAAAATCTTTTGTTTCTAAAAATCTATTTTTACGATGCATGCATACTTTTTTTACGGGCGCATGAAGAACTTGCCATTATTCCCACCAAAGAGAATGGGCATTTTGGGCCCACTTGTCCAATAGCTGTAGAACATATACTAACGGAAAGATCTCCTTATGTAGAATATTTATTACCAGAACGACTGATCTCTATTATGAGCCGTTTCTGCTATTAAATATGGCTAATTACCTGATATCCCCTAGTGCAGCCTTCCGCAACCCTGGGACGCGACCCCGCACGGGGTCGCGAAATATAATTATGGGGTCGTCAAAAAAGTCAACAAGGTCCTGTACTTACCGATTTTTATTAAGTTTTATGCGTAAAATATAACCTCTCCATACACATTTTGATGCCAATTTCTTTAAAACGGAGAGATTCGATGAACTTACAAGAAAAGGAGCAGCTGATCGATTTAATGTCCGATAAAAGCCTTCGAGCTATTTTCAAAACCACGGATCTATCCGAGTTCTGGATAATGACGAATAAGGAATATCCACTGTTATACAAAATATCTCTGCTGAAATTGCTGCCATTCGCATCTACATACCTGTGTGAGACAGCTTTCTCCACATTGACCGCTCCAGACAACGTAGAACCTGATTTGAGGGTGTCTATTTCTGATAATATATCACAAAGAATTAATATACTGACTGAATGTGTGCAAGCACAAGGTTCAAATTAATTTTTAAACTTACTTACCTAATTTTCTTATTGAATAAAATGTTTAAATAATTGCTTGTCTCATTTAATGCCTTCATAAATATGTTAAAGGCATATTTTCTCGTTTGCTCTAATATTATTTTCCAAAATAAATAAACTTTCCGATATAATTTACGAAATAAAAACAGCTAGAACATGGAGGAAAATTGAAGTTTACCTTGATCTCGTTACCTCAACAAACCTTTGCATTTGTAAATTTAGTGTTTTTTTTCTGGGGTCGCTGAAAACTCTTTTTTTAATTTTGGGGTCGCAACATCAAAAAGGTTACGGACCGCTGCCCTAGTGCACCTAACACATCCAGGCATTGTATTTTAAGTAACTGTTTAAAAGAAAACCGTCTCAGAATACCTAAAACGATGAATACATACTCTGTGTGAATACAAACTATATATTTCTAAGAATGCTCGACTTTGTCAGCAATAATGGAGGGGAAATACTGGGATATGTCAATTGAACTTTGTAATTTATATCATGTATTCATTCCTGCTCCGTTTCCTGACGAATATAATATGCTAAGGTCAGCTGTCCAACATGGTGTGCCAAGTGACCGTATACCTATCATAATCTATACTTCTATACTAATATTATAAAGAGGAAAAGTTTGTGAGGTTGTATATGTATCTTATATCTTAACTGTCCAAATATCAAGTAAGTAGTGGTCTAAATGTCCAAATATTAATAAATTAACATAAATATATCGTGTTTAGTGTCAAATGAAAGACCTGATTAGTATATTCTGGAAATATACATGTATCTATGTAGATATATACATAAACCATAAATATTTCATAAAAAACCCATAGTAAAATTATTAATTAACTAGCGACCCGCCCCGGCTTCGCACGGGTGCAATGCTGATACTAAATACAGTACAGAAAAACTGTGAACGTTGTATATAAAAACATAGCGGCCCGCTCTGGCTTCGCACGGGTATAAAATATATAGCCTATGTGATTAAAATCGATCCAGTAGTTTTGATTTATTCATTACTGCCCGTGGCCCGAACGCGTTAAATTTGGAGTAAAACAATCCCCCTTTCCCTATACCATGAAGATTTTCTGCTATCTTTGGAATATCTAAATTCATACACTACATTTTTACTTATTTACTTTTTACATTTTTAACTATTTATTTTATTTTTACAACATATTACAGAATGTCTTTATAAACAACGTTCACAGCTTTCTTGTCATTAGACTATACAAACATGTTTTCTCTGGAGGTCACTCTTGAAAGAGCGACATACAGTTGTCCATGTGAAAAACAGTCAACGCTCAAATCTAAGCCTGCAACGTTGAAGGTTTGACCCTGCGATTTATTAATGGTCATTGCAAAAGATGTCTTTACCGGAAACTGTAAACGTTTAAATTGGAAGGGTAAATCTGATGGTATCAGAGGGATTCGGGGAATCAATACATCTTCTCCGGTACCACATCCTGTCAGTATTGTGCACTCTATTATGAAAGTTTTCAATGATTTTACCAGCAAACGCGTGCCATTGCAAAGTTTAGGTGGATTCAGGTTTCTTAATAAAATAACAGGACAACCTACTTTCAACACCATTTTGTGAGGAGGGAGTCCAGACGGGTTCAAAGAGTTTAGAAATTCTGTAGGAAAATGAACAGCTTCTTCCAAATCGAGAACAGTATCGACCGAGTAGTATATTTTCGTCGGCGCATCAATCTTTGAAAGAATCAAGTTATTTACTTTATCTACTTGTTCGTTAGTTGGTGACAGAATCGCTCTTTCTTTAAACCAAGATATTGTCTTATAACTTATGTTATCAATGTCAGGATAGACATTGTTGACTAACTCTTGGATGTTGTCTATCAAAACGCAAAGGTTTTCTAGGTCAATCCTTCCCTCACTTTGTGTTAACTCTCCATTGCCAACTTTTAGCAGCATCTCTGGAAATAGCCTGTTCTCACGTGAAGATGACGAAACCCTCATATTAGTTTTAAGCTTTAATTTATTGACATGTGGCCAAAGGTTGGATCTTTTTAGGCAAGCATTTATTTCGTCAGCACGTGTTCCTCGAGTCACAACTGGTAGGATTTGACGGAAATCTCCTGAGAACAGAATTGTACATCCACCCATAGGTGAATTTTTGTTGCGCAAATCGCGCATTGCCCTATCCAGTGCTTCCACAGACGTCTTGTTTGACATGGTAGCTTCGTCCCAGACTATTAATGAGCAGTCACGCATCAATTTTCCTGTATTGCTCTGTTTAGAAACACTACAGACGCTGTTATTATCATCGGTGGCGATTTTCAGCGGGAGCTTGAACGTGGAGTGTGCGGTTCGGCCTCCTTCCAAAAGCGTAGCGGCAATGCCGGATGACGCAACAGCTAACGCAATTTTTCCGATAGATCTCACTTTTTTTAAAAGCAGATTGATTAAAAATGTTTTTCCTGTACCTCCTGGGGCATCAAGGAAAAACAATTTCCCTTCATTGTTATCAATTGTTGATAGTAATGCAGTGAATACTTTTTTCTGATCGATGTTTAATCGTGGCTCATCTTGAGCTATATTTTGTAAAAGTCTCGTTTGATCGTATGATGTTTCTCTTGTGTATTCGGCACTGTTAGTTAAATCTGAGTTAGTAGTATTAGCTGGCATCGGCAGCCCAAAATCCTTGATCGATTTACCCGAAAGTAATTGCACTACTTTGTTCAATTCCAATAATGCTTCGTCAAATATGTTTTGATCATATTGTACATCATCTGAGTTTAACTCTCGCCGTCGCCGAATCAGAATATCACTGGCCATATTTTCTTGAAATTTATTCCATAGATTAACAGAATCAGTTACTTGACAAAACACTACTATGACGGCAAATAAATATCTTAATGATGTAGCTGAACTACAAACAGCTGCTTCTGATAATGTGTTTTCCCAGTGAGAATCGTCTTCCAAGAGCCCCATAGCTTTGCATGCTGCTTGATAAGTATTGTAAACAACACCTTGTACAGTTCTTAGGTGTGCAAAGGATGTCGGGCCTTTTACAATATGCAATAACATTCTCAGATAAAAGCATTCGCTGTTGTTGGGATGAACCACGTAGACTCTGCCAAGAGCATCCGTTTTTTTACTCCGGGGAAACCATCAACCGCAGTACCTTGTTTTCGCCGTCGAAAAGTTTTAGAACTCTGGTTCCATGTATAGTAACCTGGAACTCTATCATACGTCAGTGTTTTCGCGAAATCATCTTGAGCACATAACTTGAAGAATGCTGTCAATGTTGTATCCCGCGGGTTATTAACAACTTCTTGTATATTGTTCTCTGTGAAATATACTCTTTGTCCATTTTCTAAATGAACTGCAAGGTGGACAATTGTGGGAGCCCGGTCGTGCACTTCGAATGATAAAATCCTCCATACAGCTTCAGAGCTGCAGATGTAACGTCCAGACTGATATTTTTCCACTTCATTTGGTGATTGTATGCTGAAAGTGGCTTGATCACTGCCTTTATTAATGTACTTAGTAACATATTGAATTGACTTTATTGAATTGCACAACTCTACGTTGATGTGGGCATCAAAAATTTTCAAAAGGAGCGGATTATAGGGAACGATCCATCGGTTATCAATATCATGGTTTCGGACGGTAGCATTTTGCCCACCCTGTTCTGGCGATCGTCGACGATATTTGGGATATCCGTCATCGCTAGTACTTGTTTGAGTTTGGAACGACTTCGGAAATTTTTTTCTGCATTTAGAATCTCGCATACATGGAGAATTCGGGTTTAAAGTCCCGCAAGGGCCGTGTACCATATGTTTCTTTACGATTTCGTACAGTATAGGATCTTCATCTTTATCCGGTAATTCAGCTGAAATAACCCTGTCAATTTGGTTTGGTCTAATTTTGTTCACTAACCACACCAACAGGTGTACATGTGGCAAGCCACGTTTCTGCCATTCTATTGTGTACATATGACAGCGCGGCGGACCGAATATATGAGACTTGTTAATGAGGTGCAGGAGTTTCTGTACTTTTAAATGGAAGACTCTGTTAACTATATCGTATCTGTCTTGTGGAGTTAAATTGGTGTTAATATTTTCTTTGATTTCCGGCCAATTTGGGTTACATGTTGCAGTTATAAATAAATCAGGTTTGCCGTAATTTCTTACGTAAGTCATGGCGTCTTGCGATTTTTCGTGTAAATATCGAGGTCCACCTGTGAATGATGAAGGTAGTATAACCAACTGCCCAATGCGGTTGCGGTGTTCATTCGCCTGTAAAGCATCCTGAAGATGAACGTAATTTTCAGCTCTCAATTTAGTTTGATTATTACGGATGTAGGCCAATCTCTCAGATTCAATTTTCGCATATTGATCTACCAAGTATTTGTTTGTTAACATTCCATATCTAAGCAAAGTATTGAAATTGTTACGTCTTGTCATTATACGGTAGCAATAGTAGTTCATACATGACACTGTTTTACGCAGAGGTGTAACACCGATTGGGTCAACTTGAGAAATATTAATGGCATAACCATTTTCTCCACGACATAGCATCAAAGGATATTGTAAGCTGTCATAAGATCTGTGTAACTCTGAAATTTTTTGCAAATTATCATCACGACTATGTCAAATTGCTGTCGACTATGTCAGATATGCAATTGCAATTTGCAGATATGCAAATTGCAATTGCATATCTCTTTTGTCAAATTGCTGTCCAGCTATCACCACTGCTACTTCACTCGTGGAAGGCGCATTGTATCGTCCTCTGTGTTCTCCAACAGGAACTTTATTTGCATGGATTACGACATTAAAGTCAGGAGTATCTGCTGGAACACTCTCAATCGCAGTTTTGAAAGACTGTATGTAGCAATTATGAGAATGTAACATATCTTGGAGAGATCTAATCAAATCTCTATCAATTGGATGTGCAACACTTGTACACCGCGTAGATGCTTGTGTATCTGGATCTGCAATAAAATATATTTGCAGAAATTTGTGATCATCGGGTCGAAGTGGTAGCAAGCTCCCAGCTAAGTGGTACACTTGCCCTTGAATTTTAAATGTAGGCATGAACCCACGCTCAACGACTTGCTTACTCTTAAAAGAGGTCATTTGAAATGCGTTATTATAACGGCGTATATTGCGCATGAATTGCTTGGATTTCTGATGATCACCCGTAAGAAGAGAGTGAAGTGGTTCAGGTGGAGGGAGAACTTCTTCTAATTTGACTTTTCCTTGTAAGCAACACATGCCTTTCGATTCGTCCTTGAATTTCAATGCCAAGCAATGTTCACACACTACTGACATAGTACCTATTGATACTATACGATCGTCCTTGTAAGAAATCGAAGGATCGTAATTCATGGCAGAATTTTCTTTATTCACCCATGAATTAGTAACTCGTGCTGATGATTCTCTGGCTCTCTGTATTCGATGTCTTTCCCTATCTCGGCTGCGGTGAACCTCACGCTCTACTGAAGATTCTCTCTCTCTCTCAGCTCTATATCTATCCCGAAGCTGACTGAGGCGAGCCTCACGCTCTACTGACGATTCTCTGTCCCTCTGAACCGTATGCCTATCTCGATCCCGGCTGCGGCGAATCTCACGCTCTACTGAAGATTCTCTCTCTCTCTCAGCTATATATCTATCCCGAGCCTGACTGAGGCGAGCCTCACGTTCCGTTGACGATTCTTCATCTCTTGCTGAACGTACTCTTCTGGCATTCACTGTACTACGACCTATGTTCGAACGACGACGTCTTCCAGACATGACTTTATAATTTCTGTACAAAATTTACTCAGTCCTATATATATGATTACCTATGCACAAATTGCCATATTATTAGTAAGTGCCGCAGTAAAAAATATCTAAATTTTTACCATTTAGAAACAAAAGATAATCAGCAATCATAAAAAACAAAAGATACCTATTCTATTCAGTTCTTTTTTTTTTACTGAAATACCTCAACTTAAACAACGATTTTAATGATAAAAAATAATTTGCTATTCGTGCGACTAAAAACAAAAGATAATCAACAATCATCAACAATAAAAGATACCTATTCTATTAAGTACTTTCTCTGAACTTACATATCTCACCTTAAATCACGATTTTTGAAAATAATTTCCCTAATATTAAATTGATCTAACTGTAAATTTTAATCAAAATCTTAATAGAAAATTGCAATCCATAAATTATGGTTTTATTTAATCTAATCTTATCTCACCTTATGTAGGTACTTATAATTGCTATAAGTGCGATTTAAAAATTAACCTTAGAATAGAATATAATTTATATTTTAAAACTACTATCATACAATTATTTATCGTAACTTACTTATAATTACTGATACGTTGTCGCGCTGGAAAGCACGTTTTTATTACCTAAGTATTGCTATTTTCCTCGCTGGAGAGCTCCGATATAATAAACGCGTCCGATCGCTGCTAAATTCAAAGTGCTATAGGGAAAACCGCGGCCTCAGACGCGCTATTTATAGGCACGCTCTTGCCGCACCGGGCGGCCGGCCGGTACCGCCGCAAACGCTACGTCCCGCAATTTTTAAATCTGTAATATCTTCGAAAATATTCACATAAATCATACGGTGTAAAGGGCCATATAGATCTATATTAAATGAACAATGTATTCAAGGTATTTAATTGGTTAAGGACTAATGCTGTATTGGTTAAAATCGCTTCGAAAATTAGCCATTATTTGTCGTAAAAAGTAAATGACAAAAAAAAGTTATTGTGGGTTATCCATAAGAGATAGACATATACCATCACGGACTTTTCTGTAGACCTTTTCAATGTGTACAATACTTAGTACTATATTTTGATAAAACTCGTAGGGTTCAGCCTGCGTTTGCAATGTAAGCGGAAAAAATGTAATTATTTACGACATCACATTAGAAACCTCAAAAATAGCAGTACTTCTCCACTATTTAATGGATGATATTATACATATAAACCTTCCTCTTGAATCACTCTATCTATTAAAAAAAACCGCATCAAAATCCGTTGCGTAGTTTCAAAGATTTAAGCATACAAAGGGACATAGGGACAGAGAAAGCGACTTTGTTTTATACTATGTAGTGATACGATAGTTCACTTTCTGTAACGACAGTCATTTTATTATATTTCATTTTATTATATTTAGTTGTTGTTTATTTTTTGTATGAACTAACAGCTGCAAATAAATAACATGTTATTATTATTACTATACAATATTTTGTATTAATACAGAATCTTCCATTGCTTCATTATATGGGGATAAAATATACTTCTCTTTCAGAGTTCCGTTTGCATTATACCATCATCAATATGCGACCTCGTCAACGATTGCGACGAAGGAGAAGACGAGAAATTAAATTGCGGTAAGTCGGTCCAGAATAACGTATTTAGAGTACGTCCTATTTTCGCTATAAAGCGTTGATGTGCTCCGAGTTATCCAATACAACTGATGAGGTTTTCTTTTCAGATAAAATTCCCTCCGGAGGCAGATGTTCCTTTGACGATGGGTGGTGTGGATTTGCCAATACTCCTTCTTCTAGGTATGTAGGTACTTTGTAGTTGTCAGCTACTACCGGCGAACCCGCGACCCCATGAAGTTATAATAAAATAAAAGAAATAAAATACAAACGGAGCTGCCATGGAATTCACCGACCAAAAATCGGGCCCATCATATATAATTATTACGCTTCTGGGAGGTGAACGGTGGATTCCGGACTAACGACCGGCTGTGGTAGGTTTAGGACAGCTGTCTTACCACATGCGAGCGTACACCTTACCACCCATTCACTCCCCCTCCGAAGCCATAGAATTTGAGATGCAGAAATCGCGGTCTTAGATATTTTTTCTAGAAAGGAGTTGATTATTTTCCTGGAGAGACCAAGATCTTTAAAAAGGTGAAACAAAGATTTAGCTGGCAGGCCACGAGCGCCTACTTCCACCGCGTGAAGGTGAACAGTGAAGCCGTTCCGGGTGACGGCATTTGCGAGGTCATGGTATTTATTTAATTTGTACTCGAGGTCCTTTGGGATATTTGATTCCCATGGTTAATTCTACGATAAGGAGCATCTTCCAAGATAGAGAGCAAAGAGTTATATCTGGACTCAGGGCTGTGCATCCGAGACTTTCAGGGAATTTATACTGCTTAGAGACCGAATCGACCTCCAGAATCCAATCTGAAGCTTTCTCGATTATTGAGAAAGGTTTTTGCAATGAGATGTTTTTTTCCTTTAGAGCCAACCCGCACAAACTGTATTGGGGGTTTCAAAGTTCAAAGTTCAAAGTTTATTTATTCCAAAAAACCCGGTAAGGGTATAGAACTTACAATTAATAAATACATTTTTTATAATATTCATATTTTAAACATATCATATATCTGGCAAAAATAAAATTAAATCACGTTAGAAATCTGAAAGTCAATAAACTATACAAAATCAACCATTACATTGTCTAAATATTAAAAAGATCATTTAGAAAGATCAGAAATAGAAATACCAAATCCAAAAATAAAAAAAAAGTTTAAATCTTTAAATAAAAAAAATCAATAATAATAATAATCAAGGAGTCCAATTTGGAAAGCATCAAATAATAATCAGAGTAAAAATATAAAAATAAAAGCAATAATTCTTAAATCATATTACATAATCAGTAAGTAAATTGTCTATAAAATGAAGTGTTCAGAATAGGATTAAAATGGAAGTTAAAAAAAATAAATAAAATAAACAAGTAGTCAATTGTGAATATAAAATTTTAAAAGTCCGTGCCATATAAACATATTTTCAATAAAAAATCCTTGGTAAGTTTTTTAAATAGTGCATAAGTTTGTATATTTTTTAATTCATCAGGTAACCTGTTATGCTTTTGTATTGAGTTGTCCTTTGAAATTGTGATGTTGCAGGTATAGAATTATGAGTATACATCGATTTGTGCCTTGTATTGTGGGAATGTATGTGGGCAAGAGTTTGGTGCTTTCCTTTATTTTTATAGAATTCGCACAGGCTTTCGTGAATAAGTATGGCATAAGCGGTGGGGATCTTTAGTTCACGAAATAGTGGTTTGCAAGATTCTCTTCTATTTAATCTGCGTATTGCTCTCACGGCCCTTTTTTGTAAAATAAATACCTCTTTAATATCAGTGGCATTTGCCCACAATAAAATCCCATATGTCAAGTGGGATTCAACCAGAGAATAGTATGCACTCACAATTTCCTTTTCGTCCAATATTTTTCTTAATCTGGATACCGCATAGCAAGCTGAACATAATTTTGACTATATGGTCTATATGGGTTTTCCATGACATATTTTCATCGATGTAAATTCCTAGAAATTTAGTCGACTTGGCAATCTCAATAGAATAATTTAACGCTAACTGTTTTTCTTTTTTATTTGAGAAGTTTATCAACACTGTTTTGCTTAAATTTAGCGACATCTGGTTCGCTCTAAACCTTCTTCCTCCCTGACTTCAAAAAGTGTTTTGTTTATTAATTCCTCCA
The DNA here is from genome assembly GCA_944548615.1 of Micropterix aruncella. NCBI lineage: Eukaryota > Metazoa > Arthropoda > Insecta > Lepidoptera > Micropterigidae > Micropterix > Micropterix aruncella. The sequence continues at coordinate 5,344,264 of OX155978.1, forward strand.
TTTTTGTTCTACAATCACTTTCAAAAATACACGTGGTGTCATCTGCAAATTGGACATTTTTGGCACAAGTTATGTTAGTTGCTAAATCGTTACAATAGAGATTGAAGAGGAGAGGTCCTAATATTGAGCCCTGGGGCACACCAATGTTTACTATTTCACATCTTGATTGCTCAGACTTTTCCTCAATTCCATCAATTATTTGTTTAGAGGATACTGTGGAACCCTTGTTGGCACGAGCGACTAAGAGGCGAAGTACCTCGCGAATAACAGCAAGGACTTTGTCGTGGCGATAAGTGTACCGTCCTTGATCCAAGGCCACCTTGCAGCCAGCTAGATTATCCACGGTTGGTTGCTGATGATTGAAGAAAAATATTCTTTCAGATTAGTCTCCAGTCCTAGCAAATGTTCCTCGATAAGATCTGAAGTATCGTGCGGCAATGAATGACTTGCTATTAGATCATTCTTTTAACCGTGGGGTGAACGCAGAGACTTGTAGGACAACACAGTTCACCATATAATTATACCAACATGCCCGTAAGAGTCCAATGCCTTACCGCGAGAGGCTGGGAAGTGAAAACAGCTGGTAGACTTGACGCCCTTACTACCAGATGTGTACGTATTATTCCATCCTCCAGTCTGGTCACGGGTTCAAAGGCGCTTGCGCGGTCTCTACCTGACTTAACCGGTAATTCGGGTATAGACCTAGGATTACCATATCAAGGAGGCGCCCTTTGCCTGCCATGGTCACTCGGGATCGAGGGAGACCAACAGATCGTTTCAAGGTAGATCAGGTCGACAACTATCCCCCGCTCTATAGGAAACTTACATATCAAGACCCCCTGTTTATTTGCTGGATGGTCAGCGTGTCTAACTAGAGTTGTCAACTACAACGGGCGAGCCCGTCACCTCAGGAAGTTTTAACGATTAGTCGTTCTATCTCCCTGGAGTGAGCGCAGAAGACTTGGACAAAACAGTCCACCGTCATGCTCCGCCACAAACCCGTAAGAGGCCAACGCCTTAACCGCGAGATAGCCAGGAGTGTTACCCAGCGGGCTTACACTCACGCCCTTACATCCGACTGCGACCAGATTACTCCAATCTCTCGATTGGTTACGAGTTCGAGGTCGCTTGCGCGGTTTTCTCCTTTACAAAGCGGTGAAACGGTGTATACCGAATCTATCGCGGATCGCGGCATCCTTTGCCCGGCTGTTCACCCAGGATCGGGCAGCCGATGGTCGTTTCAAGAGCAGTGTCGCCGTAAGGTCCGCAACCACCCCCGCTCTATAGGAAACAGTGCAGCTTTCAGACTCCCCCGACTGTTAGTCAGAGTGCACAGTCGATTGGCTTACGCCGCACGGTGCGCAGACCGTCCACGAGCGCCAGAAGGTTGATTCCTAGGGGAAACTAGCCCTATGGCCAGAGTCCTACCCGGGCTCGCACTTCATGCGTGGAGGCCGCCGGATGGGTGTTGACCCGTGAGTGTGACCAACCCTGAACAGAATGGGTCTTCGTGGCCAACTCAGCAAGGGCCCATTAGCTCCCAATCATGTAGGTACTACACCGATGGGCCATGGTTAGCCCAAATATGCGGTATTTTAAGATGACTTCCTGTACTGAAGTTGTATTCTGGTATTGAGCAGTGGTCGCTGACCGGGGCTCGGATGACGATAACTGAAAATTGATAAGGAACTGTTGTTAGTTGTAGGAGATTTATTCACTAATATGTGAGAAGTAGGCGGCAATGTCGCTCGCTATAAAATATTGTTTGTTCATAAATGCTGACGCCATATATGTATGGCAATGTAAGTTGGCAACACAGCGCTTGGTAAATTTTAATACACTTTTAGAGCAGCGTTTCCCAAATAGTGGGTCGCGACCAAAAGGTGGTCGCTGTAATTATATTACTTGACTAGCTGACCCGTGCCCACTTCATTGGGCGGTAAAACTTTTTACCTGTGATGAAATTATGAGTGTGGTTCGGTTAGTACTGAGTGCTATGATTTATTTCCTGACTGCCAAAAGAAGGGTTATATTTTTACTGCACATGTATGTAGGTATGTATTTGCATGCCAATTTGACTATATTACCGTTATTTGTGAGTGTCCTCTTGTGAGTGTCTTATCTCTTTAACCCCTCAAATGTGAGGCATCCCTTAAGGGATGCCTTGGCAAAATGTATACAAAATGTATATAAATTTATATAAATGTAAGTATAAATATAAATGTGCACCGCTTTATAGTAATCCGCTCTATAGTAATGCTATAGCTCTATAGTAAACCCCGCTCTATGTAAATGTAAATGTAAATGTAAATATAAATTTATAAACATTTTGCCGTAGGCAACCCGAGCTAATCGCCATTCATTTGAGGGGTTAACCATTTATGCAGTAAAAATGAAATTATATGCAGTAAAAGGGAAAAGTCTTTTGTTTTAAACACTTGAGACGATAAATACAATAGCGTATTCAAATACTATTACATTGTTTCAGAGTGGAACTGCTCTGGTCGATATGGTCAGGCGCTACTCCTACAGACAACACAGGTCCGGATAAAGACCATACGTGCAGCGGCCCGAAGCTGATATCCAGAGAAGACCCTCTAATCCCTGGTTATCCTATCAACAATACAGAAGCCGGCTGTCAATACCTTTTCGTAAACATGGCTCAGAACGTCAACGGGAAGAACATAGCCTTTGCAAGCCATGCTAATTTGGATAGTCCAGTTTATAATCCACCACCGAGAGCTCATGGAAACGTTACTTCAAAATACTTCAACTCTTGTTTGGTAAGTGTGTTTAAAATTTGTTGAATTTTGGGCAGTTTTGCATTGCAGGATCGAAAATCAACCGAGAAGTCTAACCTGTACTGTCTGTAGAGGCACAGTATACCGAGAGAACAGTAGACGCTTTCTTGAGTGACAGGGCATTGCTGAAACAGGCTGCGAGAAAAAGGAGCAGAGGGATAAGGGAGGGGGCCTAAAGCGGGCACCCTCGTGTATATATACAACTAGAATAGTCAACTACAACGGGCGAACCCGTCACCTCAGGAAGTTTTATCGATTAGTCGTTCTATCTCCCTGGAGTGAGCGCAGAAGACTTGGACAAAACAGTCCACCGTCAAGCTCCGCCACATGCCCGTAAGAGGCCAACACCTTAACCGCGAGTTAACTAGGTGTGTTCCCTAGCGGGTTACACTCACGCCCTTACTTCCAATTGCAACCAGATTACTCCAGTCTCTCGATTGGTTACGAGTTCGAGAGACTGGAGTCCGCTTACGAAGCTGTGAAACGGTGTAAACCGAATCTATCGTGGACCACGGCATCCTTTGTTCGGCTCTTCACCCGGAATCGGTAGCCGATGATCGTTTCAAGAGCAGTCGCCGTAAGGTCCGCAACCACCCCCGCTCTATAGGAAACAGTACTGCTTCCAGACTCCCCCGACTGTTAGTCAGAGTGCGCAATCGATTGGCTTATGCCGCACGGTGCACAGACCGTCCAGGAGCGCCAGAAGTTTGATTCCCAGGGGAAACTAACCATAGGGCCAGAGTCCTACCCAGGCTCGCACTTCATGCGACGATAGGCCTGACTCTGGTCGGTGAATTCCATGGCAGCTCCGTTTGTATTCTTTTTTCTGGAAGACAGAAACCTGGTCAAGATCCCTTATAGCCTAAAAAACAGAGTTTTATAAATTTTAATTATTTTATTTTATTTTATAGGTGCGTTTCTTCTATCACCAATATGGGAAAAACACTGGGTCACTCTCGTTGAACTTGGTTGAATTAATGAGCAACGAAAATGTGACCACAAACTTGTGGTTTTCTTCGGATAGTCGAGGGGACAAGTGGAATAGGTTCATAGCGATTGTGCCAAATATCACTACAAGGTAAGATACACCTAGCATTTAATATGTAACGGCCCTTAAGTACCATCGCATGCAATCAACAAATGCATTGATTTCCAGTGAAATACACTGACACAAATTCAGCTATTTCGCTACCTCGTGAAGCGATAAATCGGCACGATGAAACAATACTTTTACTCGGAATATTTCGGATTGCATCATTTTTCGGCCTATATAAACCGGCGAAAAGCAACCAAAGTATAATTCCTCGATTGATCACCTCCCCCAAGGTTGCTACGGTATACTCGGTACCCCTCTCACGAGGTCGCTCAACGAGTCCGGCTCCTTGGTTTCCTTTTCCTTCCTTTTCCTATCGAGAAGCATCAGTCTGCATCCCCACAGACTCGAGCAGTGCCCAGTATGAGATACTAGGAGCACAAGTAAAATCCTTATCCTCACATCCTCGTAAATTCATTCATTCTGCGAGTCACTTCATCCGCGTCAATATTACCTATTCGGGAAGCGTTACAACTGGCAATATCGAACTCTCAATCAATTCAATAAATACCTTCTGATTCACTCAAAATCACCTTTTAATACGGAGATAACCCGCAAGTTGACACCACCACCTCACGCCGCACAACCTGGAGTCTAGTGAGGGGTGGTCCCTCACAAATATATTATTAGGTATTGGAATTAATTCGTACCGTTTTACAAAAGATGGCGTAGGTAGTATAGTAGGTGGTTGTTGTTACCGACAGCAATGTATTTATCATTAATCAACTATTATTTAAGGTCATTTGCTGTACATACCTTCTTTTTAAATCATAAATACCAAAAAAAAAAAAAAAAAAACCGCTCTTTTTTTATTCCAGATACTACTTCCAAATCGAAGCACGCAAGGGTATGAGGATCTTCTCCGATGTAGCTATAGACGACTTCTCACTGTCTCCTGAATGCTTCGGTATTAACATAGATAAAGAAGAACTGGGCGACTACAACTACTGGGACCCTAAGCACTCGATAACCTGGTCGAATCCACACAACGCTTTTATCAACGAAACTCGTAAGTGCAAAAATAATAATAATAATAATAATAATTAATAGTAAAAGACATTTTTACACATTCAGTAAAAGACACATTAAAAAACACATTCAAAAACAAGCTTTTATTCAAATGCTCTGTCGCGAGCCAACCCTGGGTGCAGCGATGTCATAATGGAATTTGAACGGGCTATCGTAATTGAATGCTATACAGAATTTCATGTTTGTGCTGACGACTGTTGAGGAGTCCTTTCGTCGGAAGCCAACCCTGGGTCACAGTATACCAACTTGGGTTGTCGACTACAGCGGGCGAGCCCGTCACCTAAGGAAGTTTTAATGATTAGTCGTTCTATCTCCCTGGAGTGAGCGCAGAAGACTTGAGGACAGAACAGTCAACCATCTAGCTACGTCACAAGCCCGTAAGAGGCCAACACCTTAACCGCGAGATAGCCAGGAGTGTTACCCGGCGGGCCTACACTCACGCCCTTACTTCCAGTTGTGACCAGATTACTCCAGTCTCTTGATTGGTTACGAGTTCGAGGTCGCTTGCGCGGTACTCTCCCTTACGAAGCGGTGAAACGGTGTTTACCGAATCTATCGCGGACCACAGCATCCTTTGCCCGGCTGTTCACCCAGGATCGGGTAGCCGATGGTCGTTTAAGGAGCAGTCGCCGTAAGGTCCGCAACTACCCCCGCTCTATAGGAAACAGTACTGCTTCCAGGCTTCGTAAGGGAGAGGACCGCGCAAGCGACCTCGAACTCGTAACCAATCGAGAGACTGGAGTAATCTGGTCGCAATTGGAAGTAAGGGCGTGAGTGTAAGCCCGCTGGGTAACACTCCTGGCTATCTTGCGGTTAAGGCTTGGCCTCTTACGGGTTTGTGGCGGAGCTAGACGGTGGACTGTTTTTGTCCTAAGTCTTCTGCGCTCAGCGCTTCTTCTGCGAGGTGATTTTCCGACATTTTCGACTTTTTTTCCTTATCGACTTTTTTTACTTTTTCGACTTTTCGACTTTTTCGACTTTTTGACTTTTTTTTACTTTTCCGACTTTTTTGACTTATTCGACTTTTTTGACTTTCACATTTTTTGACTTTTCGACTTTTTGAAATTTTACACATTGTACGGAATGAATAACAGTTATGGATAGCGCAGCTGTCAAACAATACGATCGCCGCAATAGCCATCTCGAATGTGGCCAATGTTTCCAAAATGACCAATTTCGATATTTTCGATTTTCAGTTGTTTCTTTGAGTTTTTCCTAAATATTTTTTTTTGTAAACCACCCCTGAATTAAGCCAAGCAAAATAAAAGAAAAATAATTCAAATCGGTCAAGTCATTTCCGAGATCCTGCGAGACTAAAGCACGGCGATTCATTTTTATATATAGGATGAAATGTCTAATTGAGTACATTCAAAAAGTATATATGTATCTGTATGGATATATACATAAACCACAAATTTTTCCTTAAAAAAAACGTAATTAAAATAATAATAAATACAGTACTTCACTTTTTGTAATGGCAGACTTTTTTTTATTTCCTTAAATATGTTTATTTGTTAAAAAATTCAAAAATATCATACTTTGAAACTATTTCATCCATGATAATAATGAATTAGGATGAATTTTTCCGTTCTTCACTACATCACGCTCGAAATTTCTTCATTACTCCTTGGCTACTTGCTGGGAAAGTTTTGGGGTGACTCAACCGATATTTTAAAATAAATGATAACACAAAGATAGACATGATCAAAGTCAGCAAAACTGCAATACTCGGAGTTCACGGAAACAAAATTTCCTTATTCCTCGAGTACAAACAACATTTGTGCAACGACAAGCTTTTTTCATTGGTCCCAAATTATATAATGGCATAGAGGAAAAATGGAAACACTTAAAGAACAATCAAGAGTTTAAAGACAATATTAATAAATGGTTATTTGAATTAGGAAGGTTTAAATCTGAAAACTTGGTTTGTAAAGCGTATGTATAACGGTTAATTTAAAAATAATATTGTATATTTATATAAATTATTATGTATATATTAATAGTATATCATATTATATTTTTATTTATTTTAGTTCATATTTTTTAGCAGTGATTTTATAATTGTATTTATATATTTTATAAAATTATAAATATGTTTATACCATATATCATTTATTATTTATTGATATCGTATTTACGTATATGTGTATTTGCCATATTGTATTACCCACAATGTATTATTCGTACAAATTTAGTGTTTGGATTTGTATTATAATGTTATTTATTTATAATTATATATTATTCAATCTTAAAATATTAATAAAAAAAAAAAAATTAATTAAGTACATTCATTTATTATAAAAATAATAAGTTTTTTCAAGTTAATTAGGCTAATTGTTACATAAGTTGTATTACTTATTTTAATTACTCTGACCCGCCTAGATACGGGACAGTTTAGTCCTAGTTAGGTGGGCAATGAGCATTAGCTGCATTTCGGTGTTCAATTTTTCCGAGTTACTTATAACATTGATAACAATGGGGCTAAATGTACAAAAATGAAATGAATAAAGTATTAAACCATAAAAAAAAAATTAAAAAAAATGGGAGCAGACATCACTGCAGTTTTTCTAGATTTTCTCTCAAACTAATAATATAGAAATATTATACTACAATATTGGGCCTGATAGCGTTTCTTTGTGAACTAAAACTGAAATTAGTTCAAACTAACGAGATAGAGCAATACGTTAGAGTGGAATATGAAATAAACGATCGTCGATAAAAACTATCTGTCGAACTTATACTAGTCCGAATAAATTTGGACACATTTTATTCGGTGTTAAATCCAGATGCGGTGTGTAGTTTTAATACGAAAAAGTGACAACCATATTGCCCTGCCTCGTTCACACGGACTAATTTCCGATTTTAGTTCACGAAGAAACGCAATTGAGCTTATTGTACAGTATAACATAAGTTGTAAAAACGCTGAAGATTCTATATTATTAGAAGATTCTACTGTTCAAATCAAATAAATACCATGATCTCGCAAATGCCGTCACCCGGAACGGCTTCACTGTTCATTTTCACGCGGTGGAAGTTGGCGCTTGTGGCCTGCCAACTAAATCTCTGTTTCACCTTTTTAAAGATCTTGATCTCTCCAGGAAAATAATCAACTCCTTCTTAGAAAAAATATCTAAAACCGCTATAGCTTCGAAGGGGGAGTGAATGGGTGGTAAGGTGAACGCTCACATGTGGCAAGACTGCTGTCCTAAACCTACCACAGCTGGTCGTTAGTCCGGAATCTATTGCTCAACCCCCAGAAGTGTAATAACACTATATGATGGGCCTGTAGGTACTTCGCCCTACATACCGAGTCAACAAAAGAATTAGATTCTATAGAAATCCATATCCTCAATTCTATACGTGTCAACAGCAATTAAATTCCATCTAATTTCGGTAATTAATGCAGACACAGCCGATGACTAATGTCATTTCTCCTGATCGATTCAATCGGACACACTCACTTCCCCCACGCTCTTAACACTGCGTCATTAATACCGTATATAAGCCCATACATTCGATCAATTATGTATCATCCTCTGGCGATCCTCCGCCACGCATAGTACTTCGCGATCATCCTCGAGTTGTCACTCTCCACGCTCACACCTGGCAATCATCCTCTAGTGGACGGCTACCGCGCTCATACATCATCATCATCATCGAGCAGTCACTTCATTATCCGCGATACCAATCTTCAACTACTCAGCCGCGATCATCATCTTCACTCACACACCACACACACCGCGACTTACCATTCGAAGCGTTACAACTGGCAACCATCAACTATTCTGCAATAAATAACTTCAACTGCAACAAGAACGACTTTCACTACGGAGAAAACCCCTTGATGACACCACCCCTCACTTACGAGCAATTGGAGTCTAGTGAGGGGTGGTCCCTCACAGGCCCGACTTCAGTCGGTGAATTGCATGGCAGATCCGTTTGTATTTTATTTATTCTATGTATGTTATTTTTGTTACAGTGTATAAATTAACTACGTGTGGATCAACTGGTAAGTTCGGTCCCGACCAGCAGATGTGTGACAACGCGTACATCAACACTTCTGTAAAAGTAACCGTCGCCAAAGAAGAACCCTTCAAGGGAGTGCAAAAATGGGTGGTACCCATTGAAGGATATTACACGTAAGAAATCCCTTTTTTTTCAATAATTATTTATTTAGAAAAATTAGGGCACAAACAGCATTCGTACAAATACATTAATTCTTACACTACCAAACTAAAACGGTTGCAGACTGTATGAAAACTGAACAACCAGCGGTAAGCCGATGCAGGCGGTGCAGAGGTGAGATTTAGAAAAAAGTCTTAAAGTCATGTAGGCAGTAGGGATGAACAATGTATATTTGTCCTAGGCCCTAGTGTCCTAGGCCCGATTTTATTTTTAGTGTACATAAATCACCTATCCAACGTTACATTAAAAAGAGGTAAAACAGTTCTATTTGCTGATGATACTGCCTTAATTTTCCGAGGGAAGACCTGGTCGACGGTTTACAAAAACGCAGAACTTGGTCTAAACAGTATTTATATTTGGCTCCAGAATAATCTATTGACATTAAATAGCGAAAAAACAAACTATGTTACCTTTTCTATTACTGGCAAGCTGGACTTTATGCACACAGGTATAAATATTCATACATGTACCCCAAAACCATAAAACTATTTATTGTTTAATATGCAATGTAACTGCATAACTATACAACATAAAACTCAAGCTAAATATCTCGGTCTCCTATTTGATAACACCCTTAAATGGGATGCTCATGTAAACGATGTGGCGACTAAAGTAAGGAGACTTATATACATGTTTAAGTTACTTCGGAACGTGTTAGAATTAAAATCTCTCAAAAATGTCTATCATGCCCTTGCAAATAGTCTAATTTCATACGGTATACAAGGTTGGGGAGGGTCTACACGTATCGTTCTAAATCCGCTTATGACAGCGCAGAAGGCGCTTCTTCGGGTTATTGCCAAGAAACCCCGGAGGTACCCCTCAAACGACTTGTTTGCAGAGCTGAAGATATTAGACATCAGGCAGATATATGCAAAAACAGCCTTTCTTAGCTACCTAAAAAGTAAAGATATTCACGTTAAAGCTGAGCATAAAATTTCAACGAGGAGCGCCACAACCTGTAAACACATTGTACAGAAAACCCGAACATCCTACGCCCAAAGACACTTTGGCTTTTTAGGACTAAAAATTTATAACCATCTAAAAGAATCTATAAAAACATGCCAACACATTAAGTCAATCCAATTAAAATCTAAAATTACACCACATTTACTTCAACTTGGTAGAAATGATGTGGAAAAGGCAATAAGTCATGTTTTAAAGTAAAGGTCTGCATTATTATTATTGTCATACATTGCACTAAACTTTTTATTGTTTGTTCACTCTATATATTATTTGTTCTACAATCTTCATATTACGACATTTTATATTAATATTTATTTCAATGAGCATGCTATATCAATATTTTAAATATAATTATAAGTTTAATTTGAATTCGCTTATCTATTTTATATTGTATCATATTTTGTATTATTCATTTTAATATTATGTGCACATGAATAAATCTTTGCCATATATAGAGTTTTCCTTGGTACGGGCTATGGCCTAGTTAGGCAGATTCTGCAACTAATACAATTGTACATTTATGGTTTTGAATGAATAAAATTATTATTATTATTATTATTATTTGTTGTTGATCGATCGGGCTAGCAGGACAGCCATCTAGTCCCCATGTTGGGTAGAGTAGGCAAAGTCTTGTACCAGGATGGGCCTATGGATTGAGCCTATGTCAAAACTCTCGTAAAGTCATGTGAGAATAACTAGTCATATTTTTTTCAGTATAATAGCATCGGGGGCTGGGGGAGGCCTGGGTTCTGGAGGAGTCGGTTCTTCAAGGGGCACTCAAGTCAGAGCACTCTTTGAACTGCACAAAGGCGAAGTTGTCCATGCATTGGTCGGCCAAGCTGGGACAAACGCCTGCATAAAGGTAAGTTTTGGTTCCCAAATGTTTTCGAATGTTTGACAATGGAGAGTGGGACTGTTTTATATGATAGGTGTACCCAAAGTATAACAACTAATCATAATCATTTTTATTTTTCAAAAAAGACTTGGTATCTACAACAATCAAATAATATGTAGATGCATACATAATCTGTGGTGAACTTGTCAAAAAATGTACATTTTACGAACATAACTACTTAAATAACTCGAGAAAACTTCAGATTGGATTCTGGAGGTCGATTCGGTCTCTAAGCAGTATATATTCCCTGAAAGTCTCGGATGCACAGCCCTGCGGCCAGATATAACTCTTTACTCTCTATCTCGGAAGATGGCCCTTATCGTAGTATGTATGTATGTATTTGCATGCCAATTTGACTATAGGTATTACCGTTATTTGTGAGTGACTTCTTGTGAGTGTCTTATTTGTGAGTGTCTTATCTCTTTAACCATTTATGCAGTAAAAGGGAAAAGTCTTTTGTTTTAAACACTTGAAACGATACTAATTTTGATATGAATTCATAATTGTTGAAAATATGACCAATAAACATGACCTAACGATTTAAATTATTTTTTTAATATAAAAAACTACTTTTTGTGACTTAAATATAAAATTTAGACACATGCTGTCGCTGTCTTTTTTGTAGGCATTACCAAGCTCTACAACTTTTCTCTAAAATTCAATCATATATCTCTCATCGTTAAGGCAGCGTTCGTAAGAAACATTTTCATTCGACCGTTTTTTCTCCGACTTACTTTGCAAATCCAACTACCACGAAAAAATCTTTTCATTTTTCGGATTAATATATAGCGCTTTGACACTCACAAATAACGTGGCTTTCTATTGGTAAAAGAATTTTTAAAATCGGTTCCGTAGACCCAGATATTACTTCCAACAACCTCACAAACTCACAAACTTTACCTCTTTATAATATTAGTATAGATAGATTACGACACGGTCGCGGTTCCATACCTATGTCGTATTATCTCTTCAAATATGTATGCAGTAAAAGGGAAAAGTCTTTTGTTTTAACCCCTCGCGGCCCGCGGTTTGAATTTTAATGTGTGCCTTACGGCCCGTAAGAAATTCGCGAGTCTCAAAAAAAGATGGCGTTTCAGAAAAAAAACGATTACTCCGAAACTGTCACACCGATCGTCTAAAAAAGACCTGTTTTATGTTCCTATTGAAATTTGCTATTAGATATTTGTAACGTCGTTATGTAAAGCAATAAAGATTATTCATAATTATTAGTCGATTAAATAATCCATAATTAGCGGTCGGCCTCGCCTGGCCATTTCGGGCCGTCTGGGGTTCGACGGTAAATATCAATTCTGGACGTTTCGGGCCGTCTGGTACGCGAGGGGTTAAACACTTGAGACGATAAATTTACTTATTTTGATATAAATTCATAATTGTTGATAATATGACCAATAAACATGACCTAACGATTTAAATTATTTTTTTAATTTAAAATACTACTTTTTGTGACTTAAATATAAAATGAGACATATGCTGTCGTTGACTTTTTTGTAGGCATTATAAAGTTCTACATTTTTTCTATAGAACTTAATCATATATCTCTCATCGTTAAGGCAGCGTTAGTTACATTCGTAAAAAACATTTTCGTTCGACCGCTTTTTCTCCGACTTACTTTGCAAATCCGACTACCACGAAAAAGTCTTTTCATTTTTCGGATTAATATGTACCTAGCCTATGACACTGACAAATAACGTGGCTTTCTATTGGTAAAAGAATTTTCATAATCGGTTAAGTAGATTCAGAGATTACTTCCTACAACCTCACAAACTTTACCTCTTTATAATATTAGTATAGATTACCGGCAGGTGACAGCAAACATTTCTCTTCACTACGTAGTGTATAATAGTTTTTGCATATCTGTCAAAAATATGGAGTGGCTTCGCGCCGAGGAGTGATCGTGAGTGTGACAAAAATATGGAAGTCGTCCACCGATGTGAAGCGCTGCCAAATGGAGTGCCCATGAATGGCGACCTTTAAATATTTGACAAATGGATAACAAAAGTTTTTTTATATTTCAGACTTTGTCACCGTTGGGTGATCCTAACTGCCAGATTACTGATACAGGAGAGACTACCTACTACAGCAAGACCCACGAGGTGAAGAACACTGTCGTTCAAGACGGGGGCGGCGGAGGTGGGGGCGGGACGTACGTCTTTTTGGTAAGAATATCCGCTATATTTTGTGGTCATTCGTCAATAACACGTCAAACCCTCAATACCCCCTCCACTACTACCCCCTTTTATCTCCCTCCACCCCCCCCCCCCCCCTCCACAGATAGTGATTTTGTCAAATGAATATAATCGCAAATGTAGAATATTTGCAGTATTTTTGTGGTATTTTCGGGGTATTAAAATGTCTATTTTCAAATATCATATAGTACTTTCCTTAATATATTCTTCCTATTAAATATATTCTAAGTAAAATTTCACGATGTGGTTTCAGATGAACCTATGTACCGATTTCAAATCTGTAAGTCAAATATTTCGAGATTGCAAGGGAGTTGGCGGAGGGAAGGGGTTAAGTTGGCGGGTGGGTGGAGGAGGGGGGACGCGGCGAAGGGAGGGGGAGTTGGTCGGGAGGGGGATTAGAGGGTTGGGGGATGTTGGGCACCTGTCTGCTTGCCGGGAAAGTCTTGGGGTGACACAAACGATTTCTTTGTACGTCGCTTGCTTCCTATCCTGTCTCCTGTGTATGCGCAGGCGCTGATTCCTGTTATGTTATATGTTTGATAGTTATAGTAGTGCCGAGTATGTAGCTCTACCACTTCAAAAACGACTACAGCGATTTAAATTAGGACATTTTCTTTTTTATATGTTGTATAAGATATTTTATGTTTATTAAGACATTTCTGTTTACAGAAAAGCAAGAATGGCGCGGTTTTTCCCCTGATTGTAAGCGGCGGTGGCGGCGGTTTGTCTGTTGGAAAATATACCGACGATCGGTCTCAGCACGGTAAAGGAACACTCCCGCCTGGACGCTCTCCTAAACCTGGGCATATGTGGGGAAAACCTGGAGAAACATCAGGTAAGGGTTCTTCAACACTGACCGTGATGCTTGGTGGTCTTTAGGGTTCTCGGTCTACGTCCGGGAGTCCACTCTCGTTATTTATCAGATGAGTATAAATAGTCGGAGCAACGCGGGATCTTACTTATGAAAAGGTGAATATTTTTCAGTGATGCTATGTAACGACCAAATTTGGTTGCACATCAGAACACCGTTGACTACGTAACGACCAATATTGGCGGCATCATAAAATCCATACCAAATATCTCATTATTACCATAGATACATAGGCGGTCGCTAGAATAATTTCGCGCGTCATTTCACGGATAATGTTTCTGGTGAAATTCCATTGTCAAACATCATCATTTTTTTTTTCGAGAAATCATCAAAATTTTTATTGGTTTTTATGAGCTAATATCTAAATATGTTTGTATGTAAATAAGCAAAATGAAATATTACCTTTGATAGAGAATCTAATAAAGATCACGACAGTATTTAAAATTTCTAAATAGGGTTACGTATTTTTCCGTACCACAAGTACAAGTTAGAAATGCCGAGTTTTTTTTCACTTTTTCAACTTTCTCTTATTTATTCATAACTAGCGGAACCCGGCGAACTTCGTCTCGCCACGAATTTGTTCGCTTAGCAGCAGATGGCGTTAACATAGGTAATTTTCATCGACAGTTGTTTGAAATTTGCATTGTTTGTTTAAATTCTTCATTGAAAGCAGTCTGATTGTTTATTTTTTGCCTCACCAAAAGAGCAGTTTCATCAATTGCCATTTGTGGATTGCTAGTGCTCGTTGTGTCCTAACTGGAGGAGAAAAGTGTGTAAAAAGTACGATTTTGTTTGACAGAGAATGTTAGACATAAAATGCTTAGAATCTGGTGCATTTCCAGACACGAACGATCCTAATGGAACCAATGGTGTCAATCTCATTTTACCCCCTGCGCAACACAAAGCGAGTGGTTCGTGGCGGTACTTCAATGCATTGCAATATTTGCACAAATGGTCCATTTCTCCAATTTGCATGCATTTATAATCGCTGTATTGTTTTGTCAGGTCATAATAGATTGCCTCTCTATATGTGTTTTGTCTCAAATTCAATCGTCTTCGCACTGCAACATTACGGATCCGTGCCGCTTTATTCAATTTTTGGCGACGCTCATCGCTTTCAGTTGCTCGAACCTCTCTTCACGAGTTACACAAATTCATTTAATTCAGTTGATTTACCTTCAGAATCACGAAAACGCTATCAAGAAATCGTAAAATTCAACTTAACTGTCAAATGTTAACTGTACCGTCATCTTGATTTTCGAATTTTTATTCTTGTCAAGCAACGCCATCTATGATCAAGCTTAGTACTAAAATAATTTTAGGTTTTTCACATTTTCCTCACTTTTCCGAGAGATTTTCCGGATTTTTTATTGACTATAGTAAGACCGAAGTGATTATGAACAAAACAAAAAAAGAAACATCCAAATCGGGTTAGCCGATCGTGAGTTATTAGGTAACATACATAAAACCCGACTCATTTTTATTATATAGATTATCTAATTGTTTTACAAAATGACATTTGAATATTCTACATTTAAAATTTCAATGCGATCATTGCACAGTTATTCTTTTTATGATTGCTATAGTAGTTCTACAGTTATAGTAGGTACTTTTTGTCGAGCGCGGCGATATTGCAAGAAATTCCAATAAATTGCCGCGGTCTACCATGAAATTATGCCGCTATTCGAAGGGATAGTTGCAGACAGTTTAGTAAATTGTGGAGCTGTCATTTGCAATGGGCGAACCCGGTACCATTGATTTTATATAAAATCAATGCCGGTACCTACCTCAGGCTGTTATAAAGATAAAGATCGTTCTTTCAGCCGTGAGGGGATTACACAAACATTTGTTTTTGCAGGTTCTGGTGGTGGCTGGTTCAAGTGGGAAGGTCCCGTGACCCCAGGTCTGGAGACTATTCGAGGATTTTCACTTTTGGAAGGTGGTACAGGAGGATCTCCTTGCTCCGACCGACAGATCAACGTGCCAGCTACAGAAAGAGCCGCCATAGGTGGATTTGGCGGAGGCGGCGGAGGATGCACCAAAGGCGGAGCCGGAGGAGGATACTCAGGTAAAGTATCCCTCTGCTACTATATTAGTTTTATGTATTTTATTTTATTTTCGGGAATGCGGTGTAGGCTATAATGATACAACAATGTTTAGGCGGCAAATCATCACTGCCGCCGCGCCGTGGCATTCAAGGCTTAATGCTGACCTGGACTGTAAACAGCCAGCCCCTGTACCCACTTTTTTGGTGAAACGAATGATGTGGATATGTGACGTGATTAGCAACTCGACGATAGCTCACTCAATACAATTTCGAAGAAATAAAACAAAACGATTCCCGCACAAATTTTGAGGGAGAAGAGATTAGAACAGACGCAACCTCCTCATAACGGTGAATTCAAACAGATGACAGGTCAGAACTCCTCACGCCTCAGCGGCGCATTTTTTTGGCATAATCGACGCCTGGTTCAACCGTTTTTATCCATCTCTCTTGCCAACGCCTACTGTAGACGTCTCCTATCTTACACCACCATGTTTATATCTCTTATCTCGGTCGGATTATGGTTTATTTGTGTAAAATAACGGTTCTAGCCATTCTAGGATTAATGCGCAAGAGAAAAACGTCCAAAAACATTAACGATTTTTAACAGAGTTTAAAATGTTTTAAACTACAAATTTACAATAAATATTACAATTTATGTGTATGATTTTTATAATTTACTTCCGTGGTAGCAACAGCATCAGTTCTGAAAAATAAATGAAATTCATAAAAATGCCACAGTCTTAGATAAATCAATGCAACTGGGCCAGTAGAAATAACCAACGAAATATAAAAATAAACATTTAACCCCTCAAGCCCCGATTGGCCGATATCGGCCAAAACACGATGCAGCGTGACGACCCCGTTTTAGTTTTATTTTAATTTAATTTATTTTATTTTATTATGTTTTATTATGTTAATATGTTTTATTTTAATTATGGATACAGTGGTTTGGCATTAATTAATGTTTTGGTGAGACAGTGTCATAATTGAATTTTTTTACTAATTTTTACTAAAATTTTTTGGGACATCAATTTGTCAATCGGCTGAGGGGCCGAGGCCTGAAGGGTTAAGGCGGTAATTGAAAATATACCAAAATTAAACCCAGTGCAATTCGTCATGGGCAAACTACGGAATAAATTTCATCTTCTTTTTCGAATTGCAGGCGGTGATACTTCCAAGGATACTTCATCAAACGGTGGAGGCGGTTATTCCTACGTGGACCGCAACAGATCCGTATCGGGGATGTCCACTATCATACCGGCGTACCACTCCGGCCCTGGCGAGGTGTACATCATACCTGCTATCCAGGTGAGATATGTTTTTTCAAATGTATGGCAGACGTATTTAATTCAATTGTTTAATTAAGGAATTATACATTATGACATTGAATAATGTATAATTCCCATTATAAAGAATTATGCATTATGACGTAATACTGTTCTTTTCGTTGCTCGACTGTTTCAGACGAACAGGCTTGAGCAATGCGTACCCGAACAGTTTCCAGTCTTTTTACACGAATGCCCAACAAAAAAGGTGTAAAGGTGTTCAGGGTTCATATATGTATGTTTTCCGTTTCTTTATTCCACTATAACTTTCAAACGCTTAAACCGATTTAGATGTTTGTGATATTTTTAGTATTGTTATGTCATCCAGAGTGTCATAGGGGGTACCT
The DNA here is from genome assembly GCA_944548615.1 of Micropterix aruncella. Taxonomy (NCBI): domain Eukaryota; kingdom Metazoa; phylum Arthropoda; class Insecta; order Lepidoptera; family Micropterigidae; genus Micropterix; species Micropterix aruncella. The sequence goes on from OX155978.1 coordinate 5,362,027, forward strand.
AATCCTACAAAAGTTTTGTATAAAGTAAAAACAACAACCTACCTACCAAAGTTTTATCGCAATAGGATTAAGAGGCCGTGGCGGCCGTGGCGGCCAAAAGCTATATGAAGCATAATTTTGTGGCCTGGTTGGGAGAAAACGAAAAATTTTAATACAATTATGCTGGATTTTAAAAACCCGGTCCTTAAGCTATCATTTCGCCAAAACGAAATTGGTAAATTATTTCCATATTAGTTGCAAATTATCTTTATTCTGTTACTGTTTTCAAAAAAATAAAAACGAGCGAGATTTGTCTTCAGTTTTTGAAAAACCTAGAGATGATTCTCAATGTTAAAAAATACTATTTACACCAGCGTATGGTCTATTTGCATACTACCAAGACAGTTTTTGGAACTTCCATCCAAAAAATATAAGATTTTTTTTTTTAATTACGTAATTTCCAGAAATGTTATGGCCAAACATTACTTTTTTTTTCGATTTATTAAAGATACTTTTGAGTGATATAAAAAATAACACAGTGATCTTAAGTTATTTTATTATTGTAATATAATTTTTACTTTATAATAAACTATTTATATGATAATTTAATCTAGATAATTTAATAAGAACTAAATCAACTATATTAGACGACGCGCAAAGCCGAAATCGTCATTCGTAATTGGCCACTGCCAACGGTGGGACGTATTCCCTTGTCGCCGCGGTATACCTATACATCTTTATGTATATGTCGAAAGCGCGCGAGCGCGTGGCATTGCAAAAATACCTAAATTTTTAGTCGCGTCAACTCGGAAGGGAGCCTTAATGGTAAAAGAACGCATACGAGACAAACAAAAAAATATTTGTTTTTATATACATAGATTATTAGTTTATTAATTTTTTCCATACATGCTTAGTTAAATAAAGGACTCTAAATTCGTTTGGCTGCAGTATAAACCGTTTGTCTTTTTAGTAAATTCTTAAGCTTTGAAAGAAATAATTATCTCCGTCGTTAAAACTACTCGGATGGTTGATTATTGCCTCCATCTCGACGAATATAAAAATGTTTGGTAAATATTTGCTACTGCTTTTAATTATATAATTATATTTTTAGGGCTGTAACTGCGACTACCGATGCGTGTCTCTCAATATGTACCGGTCCAGAATTAGCTGCATCTGTCCATCGGGTTGGCTGCCTGTGCAAGATAATCAAACTGCCTGCGAATGTACGTATATCCACTATGTTTGTCACTGCCGCTGAGGCACTCTAATATTGGCGCTAGCTGGGACTGTAAACAGACAACGCCTCTGAGCACCAACCTTCGTCGCACCACAAGATGTTAACATGTGGCTTGATTAGCAGCTGGACGATAGCCAACTTTAATATTATCTCAAAGAAATTTAAAAAATCAATCCGCGCACGAATTCCGAGCGAAAGAAATCAGAACATAACAGGCCACGGGTGTGGGGCCTTGGGCTAATATTACTTGGGGCCCTGCCTAATTAATCAACTAATTGCTATTTTGCCAAAAAACTGTTTTCGATAATGAAGTTTAGGTCACTAGGTACACAATATATAAAAAAAGAGGACAATACAATATTTTATTTGTTTAATATGACAGACACACAAACACAACTGACACACACAAACATTTAACTTTTCACTAAAATAGACAACATTAATACTAATTGTATTAATATCATATAAAAAAGGTATTGCAAAAGAATTTGTCGCTAGCGGTCCGCCCCATCCACCGCGAAATTGATACATGAAGCTTGTTTGCTGTTAATGACTGCGTTTGCGAGAAAATACACTGAAAACGAGCGGCGGGGAGTCCCCCGGAATAGATGCGAGTTTTGATCTCAGGGTTGCCAACCTTATGATAGGATTTTTGAAAATTTGAGATTTTGTTTTTCAATTCACAATATTGTCCATTATTTTCAATGGAGGCTGGGGCCCTTTATATTCACGGGGCCCTGGGCTGCAACCCAAAAAGCTCTTATATAGATCCGCCCCTGGTCTCAACAGCGCGCGCCACTCAGGCGCGTTCTTTTGCCTACAAGACGCCTGCTACAGGCATCTCTCGCCGTCTCTCTCGACTACAGCTGCTGTAGCTGCTACACTTCTCATTTCTTCTTCCTCACATCGCCTTGTTCATATCTCCTGTATCCCTCAGATAATCGATTATTTTTATATAATTACGGGTCTAGGCATTCGATCAACACGCAAGGGTCTTTTACAATTTTTACAATTTCTTTTACAATTTTTATCAAACTTTAAAATAATTTAATTTACGAAGGCAATGGGCAAAAATGTATGGGCTTTGGACCCACCTCTCCAATAACAATAACATACTTACCATTGTAAAGATCGATTTATCTAGATTATTTATAACTACTACAACTTACCTCAATTATAAGCTGTTTCGGAGTTTTGGAGTCTGGAATTTTCTTAAATATGGCTAATTACACAAAAACCCCAATGCTATCATTTATTTAATATATATTTTTTTCACTGAAGATCCATAAAAGTATATTATAATGCAGGGTCACTGGGCACACTATGTTGGACAGCTGACCTTAGCATAATACGTACGTCAGTAAACAGAGCGGCAATGAAATCATAAGACACATTACAGAGTGTCAAGGGATTATATCATTTTAACGTCGCGGAAAATATATTTCATAAAATAACAGCCACCAAAAATATTCCACAGGATACCTAATATTAGAAAAATCCCAACCCTCTAAAGTGCAGTCATAAAACCACTTAATGCATGCTTCCTGCAATAAGTAATGGAACCTTTTACTATGGCAAGGATTTCGAAAAGATAACGAAATACCTGCCATAAAAGCACTCAACGAAAAATACACATCCTGTCCGTAGTTATAAAATAAACCGAAACCATTCGAAAATAGATGAGCAATAAAACCTTGCGGCTTAGGTACGTACACGTGTGCGTGGTACACGAACAAAGGAAAAGGTCTCCGAGGAAACGACGGAATATTTTTAAAATAATTTGCAAATCTTCCACTCCAAATTCGCAAGCTTATACATAGTTTATTTAGTAATAGTAATTTCTACATTTAAAAAACTGTTTATAATCTGTATTTAAGGATAATTTAATGCAAGATGTTTAATTAAGAATTCCGTGCTTAAACAATTAATAAATGTCGTTAGAATTTAAATATATATGTCTTTATATAATAAATATAATAATATGTGCATTTAGTTTAGAAATTATTAATATGGAAAATTTCATGTAACTATCAGATAAGTAATACATAGTGATTTCCTTTGAGCTAATTAATCATATCATAATTTGCATGACTCAAAAAATTATAATTTGAAATTTCAAAATCCTATGTTTAGGCATTACATAGAAGTAGGCGCTAATTAGTTAAGAAATATTATAGCACCTTAAGCTTAATATTTAAAATAATTAAGGCATTTTTTGACACGTAACGCTCTCTGTTAACGAGTAGATGAACCGAAGCTAGCATCCCCGAACGGATAATGGAGGGGGTGTTTCGATATTATATAAAAGGGAGGCGTTGCGCCCTTACGACCAGTAATCAGTACGACGATAGTCGAGTAAACACGTCAGACTTGTGCTCCTAGAGGCTTGTTAAAGTTAAAGCCGACAACTTGTAATATTCAAATAATTCAAAAGCGTTTTCTTAAAGAAACTAGTTTGATAAGTTGATGTTTTATAAGTGTAAATTCTGTGTTTTTGAAGTGTAGACTTTGTGAAAATAATAATAAGCTCTCCTAGTATTTAATTTGTTTACATGTACAAAATCCTAAAGGTCTAAATATTCGGCTTTTGAATTTAGTAAACGAACACTCACGTAATGAGACTTTTATTTATTTTCCTTTGTGATTAAACCAAAAAATCGTGTAAAAAGTGAAGTGAAATTTCTGTTGGATCTGGAAATAAACTGCGGGTTCCCGAGCCTACAAAACGCCCGACGAATACAGCAGCTTACAAAGAACTTCAGAGAGCGGTAAGAACTTTGGTTTATAACATGCCAATTCATGCCAATTCTTCATACTAGCACGGGGCGAGATCATGCCTTACAAGCAAGAAAACCAATACTAAAGATTAGCTTAATCATTATCGAGGAAATTCAGCAACAACGATCAATATAAACAGCAAATCTTTGGTAAAAAACCGCCCACGTCGCCGTGAATAAACATCGGAGACGTATTAAACCACAATTTCACAATCCAAAATTATATTAAATTTGGCCTTCGCAAGCTGAATTAATCAGATAATTAATAAGTGCGGTTTATCACCTAAAATGCATTAAACCCGCACATACCCCATCTTTTGGTCCTTCGAGAACGGATGTGAAACTGCGAAAGGAAAATAAATAAAAAAAACAAGTGAGCCCGACCATATTTAAAATTTAAAATGTCGAGCAAAAGCTTGAAGTCAGGAGACGGCGCCAAGGAGACTTCAATCCGCAGAAGCCACAGAATCGCTGACAAAACGTCCGCTCAAAGGGCGGATAAGCGACACGATCTTCACGACTCTTCGAGACCATTATCATCGGCAGACATCGGGGCTGGTTCAAGCGAAGAGTCCTTAAAAACGGTAAGAAATATCGTCGAACCGGAGGAAGAGCGTCCCGCTTCGCGCGTTATGTCGTCCTCCAGCCGCAGATCCACGCAGTCCGCAGCAATAACGGTGAGAAAACGACAGCTAGAGGCGGAAATGCAGGCTGCGGAAGAACGAGCACGTCTTAAAAGCGAAGCAGCCGCTGCAGCAAACGCCGCGGCCAGGACTGCCGCCGCCGCCGCCGCCGCGGACGCCGCCGCAAAAGCCGCCGCCAATGCAGCCGCCGAAGAAAGCAGAATACGACTGGAAACGCTGGAGGAGAAACTCGCTCTTCAAAAACTTATCATAGAAGCCGAAGTAGACGAGGAGTTCTTCGAAGACGACGGGGCGAGCAGTATAGCCGATGATAGAATGAGTCAACGTAGCAAGTATGCCGCTACTAAAACATCTATCCAGATGACATCTGCGTGGATTAATCAACAAAGGGAACCGCAACATATTAAATCGCGACACCTAGAATCGCAACGAAACACGGAACCGATAGCTGCGACGGACACTGCAAAAAACAAGATTGTGATGCCGATCAGTGAAAGTGAAGTTCCGACGCGTATGTCGCATTTGTATAGTGCGCGGGCGAATTTGTTAAAAGATTTGCCACGTTTTTCTGGTGATTCACGTGAATGGCCAATCTACGCCGCGCTATTCGACCAAGGAACCGCGATGTGTGGTTTTACGAACGCCGACAACTTAGTTCGTCTTCAGCAGAGTCTACAGGGGCAAGCGCGGGACGTTGTACGAGCAATGCTGCTCGATCCGCGCAATGTGCCAGACATCAGACGAATGCTAGAACGCCGTTTCGGGCGTCCCAGCACTCGAATCGACGAATTAATGGAGGAAGCTAGACGGACACCAGTCATAGGGGTAAGCGATTCAATGTATAAGCTTGTTGAATTTGGTACAGTAGTTTGCAATGTTGTACAATCATTAAGGAATATGGGTCATGAGGCCTATTTAATAAACCCGTCCCTCCTTAAAGAGTTAATATTAAAACTTCCACAGCATCTGCGTCTTCAATGGTATTCCGCAGGTTACGGCGCGCATCCTACATTACTAGATTTTGGGAATTGGTTAGAAAATATATTGGATGCCGCAGCTCAAGAAGAACCACCAAAATCTAAACAAACCTATAAACGTGATCGCGCGCAATCTCCCTTTAAAAAACACGTACATACGACGTCAAAAAGCGAAAATTTACCACCGACGGATACTAATTCGCCGACGGTAAATTTGACGCAATCAAGTAAAATTGAAAAAACAACCGAATGTTTAAAATGTCGGAAAACTAACCACAAAACGTACGATTGTAAACATTTACTCGCGCTACCACTTAATGAGCGATGGGAATGGGTGAAAAAATTAGATCTTTGTAAAAAATGCCTGCGGAAAGGTCATAGTCATAGAGATTGTCGCATTAAAATATCATGTGGAAAAGATGGTTGTCGACGACCGCACAACACTATTCTGCATACAGAGTATAAAGAACATAAAAACAATGAAAACTCGAGTAATGTTGAAGACATCGCCGGCTCATCCAATACGGTAGCTAGTACCTGGAATGATACAACTGAGATGTTATTACGAGTCGCATCCGTGGAGGTACGAGGTCCTTACGGATGCTATCAAACACTGGCGCTCTGCGATGAAGGGTCGACTGTAACCTTGATCGAAGCAGAAATCGCCGACAAGATCGGCGCGACAGGACCAGTTAGTAAATTAAATTTAATAGGCGCTTCTGGAATGAATACGCACAGTGAAGCAACGCACCGGATCGACATTGAAGTACGGCCGATTAATGGAAAAACTTATTTTCCATTGACAGGTGTCAGAACCGTTAATAGTTTAAACTTACCTAGGCAGCAATTTAATGCTAAACAAATGCTGCAAAAATGGCCGCATCTGTCAGAAGTGCCACTCTGCGATATTAACGGCAGACCCAAGCTTTTAATAGGAATTGATCATTGGCACCTCATAATTCCTCGTACTATTAAGGCAGGAAACCCAAATGGTCCAATTGCCACTGCGTCGCGATTAGGTTGGACTTTAGGAGGTAGCTCGGGAGGAACTTTATCTACGCAAGCTCAAGTGACACACATTCGTGACAATTCACCGGATGTGAAATTGGACGACATAATTAGGGACTATTTCCAATTGGAAGAATTAGGCCCTAATGTGCGCAAATTCCGCCAAAATATAAACGCGAGAGCCGAAGCTATTTTAAAAGCAACCACCACGGTTAGCAACGATCGTTGGGAAACAGGCCTATTATGGAAGGCTGATGACATAAAATTACCACCTAGCCGGGAAATGGCTGAACGAAGGTTAATTTCGGTCGAAAAACGACTAAGTAAAGACGCTGAACTATCAAAACAATACGATAGACAAATTCAGGATTTTATATCAAAAGGATATGCGATAAAATTAAGTCCGGAATCCAAAAAGTTTACTGGAGACCGAGTCTGGTTCTTACCACATTTTCAAGTAGAAAATAAAAATAAACCAGGCAAAAGAAGACTGGTTTTTGACTGTGCTGCTAAGTCAGGTGGTACTAGTCTTAATGACCAGTTATTACCAGGGCCTGATTTATTAAATTCATTAATGGGCATTCTATTTAGATTCAGACAGGGTCGCATAGCATTTACTGCGGACATCAAAGAGATGTTTTTGCAGGTGCGTCTACTGCCTGAAGATGCCCATAGTCAACGTTTTTTATGGCGAAATATGGACCTGAACAAGGAACCTGATGAGTACTTAATGAGGGTAGTTTTATTTGGGTCTACCTCATCCCCTTGCTCCGCCCAATTCGTAAAAAATAAAAATGCGGAACGCTTCGAAAAAACATATCCTGATGCTGCCCTAGCTATAAAAACTAAACATTACATGGACGACTACCTCGATAGTTCAGATGATGTTAAAACAGAAAAAAGGGCTCTTCAGTCATTGAATATGGAAGAAATAAAAGCGCAAAACGCTATAAAAAATATTATTTGGCATTTTATTACACCAACAGCTGCTCACATGGGCGGATTCTATGAAAGATTAATTCAATCTGTAAAAAGAGCACTATACGCCACATTAAAAGAAAAAGTACCACGCGACGAAACGCTACTCACCTTGATTGCTGAAGCAGAAAACTCGGTCAATAGTAGACCTCTGGTCCATGTATCACTAGACAACCAGGACGAAGAAAGCCTAACTCCTAATCATTTTTTAATTGGGTCTTCGTCTGGTCGTTTAAATGTAGGAATAATAGATCCGGAGAGTCTTTGTTTAAAAAAGCAGTGGCAAATCGCGCAGATAATGGCAAACCACTTTTGGAATCGCTTCGTTAAAGAATATTTACCAACTCTTACGCAGCGATCAAAGTGGCAAAATGAAGTCACACCGATAAAGATAGGGGACTTGGCCTTCCTTGTTGATCCACAATATCCGCGCAATATGTGGTTACGTGGTATAATAACAGAAACATTCCCTGGGAAAGATGGTCAGGTCAGAAATGTTACAATAAAATGTAAAGGCAAATATTATAAGCGTCCCGCGACTAAAATCGCAATTTTTCCCTCTCCAGAAAATAAGTAAAGAACTGTTTCTTTACCAAGGGGGGCATGTCAAGGGATTATATCATTTTAACGTCGCGGAAAATATATTTCATAAAATAACAGCCACCAAAAATATTCCACAGGATACCTAATATTAGAAAAATCCCAACCCTCTAAAGTGCAGTCATAAAACCACTTAATGCATGCTTCCTGCAATAAGTAATGGAACCTTTTACTATGGCAAGGATTTCGAAAAGATAACGAAATACCTGCCATAAAAGCACTCAACGAAAAATACACATCCTGTCCGTAGTTATAAAATAAACCGAAACCATTCGAAAATAGATGAGCAATAAAACCTTGCGGCTTAGGTACGTACACGTGTGCGTGGTACACGAACAAAGGAAAAGGTCTCCGAGGAAACGACGGAATATTTTTAAAATAATTTGCAAATCTTCCACTCCAAATTCGCAAGCTTATACATAGTTTATTTAGTAATAGTAATTTCTACATTTAAAAAACTGTTTATAATCTGTATTTAAGGATAATTTAATGCAAGATGTTTAATTAGGAATTCCGTGCTTAAACAATTAATAAATGTCGTTAGAATTTAAATATATATGTCTTTATATAATAAATATAATAATATGTGCATTTAGTTTAGAAATTATTAATATGGAAAATTTCATGTAACTATCAGATAAGTAATACATAGTGATTTCCTTTGAGCTAATTAATCATATCATAATTTGCATGACTCAAAAAATTATAATTTGAAATTTCAAAATCCTATGTTTAGGCATTACATAGAAGTAGGCGCTAATTAGTTAAGAAATATTATAGCACCTTAAGCTTAATATTTAAAATAATTAAGGCATTTTTTGACACGTAACGCTCTCTGTTAACGAGTAGATGAACCGAAGCTAGCATCCCCGAACGGATAATGGAGGGGGTGTTTCGATATTATATAAAAGGGAGGCGTTGCGCCCTTACGACCAGTAATCAGTACGACGATAGTCGAGTAAACACGTCAGACTTGTGCTCCTAGAGGCTTGTTAAAGTTAAAGCCGACAACTTGTAATATTCAAATAATTCAAAAGCGTTTTCTTAAAGAAACTAGTTTGATAAGTTGATGTTTTATAAGTGTAAATTCTGTGTTTTTGAAGTGTAGACTTTGTGAAAATAATAATAAGCTCTCCTAGTATTTAATTTGTTTACATGTACAAAATCCTAAAGGTCTAAATATTCGGCTTTTGAATTTAGTAAACGAACACTCACGTAATGAGACTTTTATTTATTTTCCTTTGTGATTAAACCAAAAAATCGTGTAAAAAGTGAAGTGAAATTTCTGTTGGATCTGGAAATAAACTGCGGGTTCCCGAGCCTACAAAACGCCCGACGAATACAGCAGCTTACAAAGAACTTCAGAGAGCGGTAAGAACTTTGGTTTATAACATGCCAATTCATGCCAATTCTTCATACTAGCACGGGGCGAGATCATGCCTTACAAGCAAGAAAACCAATACTAAAGATTAGCTTAATCATTATCGAGGAAATTCAGCAACAACGATCAATATAAACAGCAAATCTTTGGTAAAAAACCGCCCACGTCGCCGTGAATAAACATCGGAGACGTATTAAACCACAATTTCACAATCCAAAATTATATTAAATTTGGCCTTCGCAAGCTGAATTAATCAGATAATTAATAAGTGCGGTTTATCACCTAAAATGCATTAAACCCGCACACAGAGTTCAAGCGACATATCACAGTATTTCCCCTCCATATACTGCTGACAAACTCGAGCATTCTCAGGAATATATAGTTTGTACTCACACAGCACATGTGAGTGAGATCAGTCGTTCAAGTAATAAATGTTCTACATAACGAGGTCTTTCCATTGGTATATGTTTTACAACTATTTCAAACTGCCCATTCTCTTTTACAAGATATATTACAATTTACGTGTGTGATTTTAAAAATGTACTTCCTACGTCATCGGCGGCAGCAATATTAGTCCTTATGTAGTGACTTATGATGATGAACCATGTAACATTTTTAATCAACAAACATTTCTATTTCTGAGATTCAACTGACGTCAAATAACAGGAAGAAAACTCTCCGTCGAATGCTCCGTATAAGCTGGACCCATAAAGTCAGCAACGAAAAAGTGTTTCAGCGTGCTGGTACGACCCGAAAATTGTAGCACACCGTCAAAAAGCGCAAGATTGAATATCTGGGGCACGTGCTGCGGCATGACAGATATCAGCTGCTCCAACTGATCAATATGGGCAAAATTGAGGGTAAACGTCGCCGTGGAAGGAAGAAAAAGTCATGGTTGTGCAATGTCAGAGAGTGGACCGGGATCACCAGTACGGAACAGCTTTTCCGGATGGCGCAAGACCGACAAAAGTATTCAGAGATAACGGCCAACCTCCAGTAATGGAGAGGCACTTCAAGAAGAAGAACAGGAAAACTGTTGACTTGCCTAACGACCAATATTATTCAAAGAAACCAATTTCGTCTTTCAAACGATGCAGTTTAGCACTGTATAGTATCAATTTTTCGTCTTTCAGAATCATCAGTTTTTATTACGAAGAAGTTTACCCCACTACTAGCATTTTCACTGATATATAAGCACGTACAATTCACTGTAATATTCACTGTCATAATGACTGTCTCACTGTCTTCGTCAACGTTCTAATTGCTCACCTCATCTAACGCCGAGGAAACAACAAGCCGACACGAAACGGGAACTCCAATAGATAATTGCTATTTTTCACACAGTCTACTTTAAACTTGGATAACTACAACTTGAGCAAGACTTACAAATCCAAGAAACTTAAATGTACAGCAATTATATTGCTTTTCCTAAAACTGTCTTCCATTTGTTTTTTGTCGTTTTTTATCGCCCGAATATTTTTGTTGTGCTATCATGGAAAGTTGAAAATATACATGACTGATTCTAAAGTTTGCTCATTGCAAATGACACCCCTCGTATTCACGAGCGGTGTCATTTGCAATGAGCAAACCCGTCACCCCAGGGAGCTATAACGACATTGAGTCATTCAGTATTTTTTTTTTGTAAAACCGCAATTCACAGGTAAGAAACTAAAATATCCTTATTAATAAGACTTTTTGTTATTTTCCAGTGGAAGACAAGTGGGAGATGCCGTATCTATACGTTGTAATCGTTTTCGCTGTCATTTCGTTTCTACTAGTCACCGTTCTGACATCGCTGTGCCTAGTGCTATGTAAGACATCTAATTTATTTTTGCTAAAATAGTGCACACTTACGATCTTACAAAGGTGTTTGATACGGTAAACGATGTAGGAACTTTGGGAATAGTCTAAAGTATAAAACTAAGAATTGCGGAGCTCTCCAGGGGTATATTCAAGCATTTATGAACGCAGATGACATTTTTCTATACATTACACTAAGGATTTAAAGTTATTTTTATCGTACCCCCTGCTGCTAAAAGAAAATACCCACGCCACTGTTCTATTATAAATTTAAAAAATATGTATGAAAACGTGATAGTCACATAGAATGTATTCATTACTTATATAATTACACAACAGTAGTAAAACCAAACAAATCAATTGTTGAGCAGGATGAGCTTGCATATTCTAACAAGATCTACAATTCTTGGTTGAATTGAAGAAAAAGCATAGCGTAAATCACCAGCTATATCGGGTTTGCTTATATACTTCGTTTTAATTGCTATAACTGATGAAATGCTTTTTCGCACATATAAGTGCTTGAAAAGGGTAAATACAAACATAGCGCTTGCTCTGCTATGGGGGGATAAACTTTGAAATTTTGGGTCCTTATGTAATTGCTGGTTTTTCACACTGGCCACTTTGAACGTCAATAACGTGAGTTTGAGTTTGAATTTCAAATTCAAATAAGTATTCTTTACGAATCAGCTGTTTATTTGTCTCTCTGTCGTTTGTTTTTGCTCAAATATTTTTGTTTGTGCAACCATGGTAAAGTTGAAAATTTGCATTATTTTCAAATGTGAGATCCTGTGCCTGTATTTTCTATTACAGCTTCTTGCAGTCTGGCTATACAGTTATCGTAAATGTGTACTGTTAAGAACTGCAAACAATGATGGAGAAGCTCGTGATGAAATAACCAAGCCTGGTCAATCACTAAGAGCCACTGTTTCTGTAAGACAACGTATAATCACCGATTTCACTGCAAACAGTCGCAAAGTTGCAGAAGTTGTGGCTGGAGACTCTTGGTTACCCACCGTACTTGCCAGACCTAGCGCCAGTAGAGTTTATTTTTTTTTCAAAATTTAGATATTTTTTTACAAGTTAGATTAAAAAATCAACTTTGAAAAGTCGCTGAAAACGCCTTCAAAGCATTCATTGGTTCCTGTGCACGAGAGGTTTACAGCAGAGAAATTAAGCAAGAAAAATTTGCATAGATAATAGGGGTCATTATTTCTATTAATTAAATATTTTTCTATTAATATTTTTTTTTGGCCTTAAATTTTCTTTATAGAACACCATTTTCATAGGTTTTATCTATCTTTTTAAAGTCGTATTTGGTAGCAGAAACATTTTTAATTTCCAAACCTTGCTCTTGAAACGTTTGTGGCAGGCTGGCGCGCATCAAAGTCAACATGAAATGGATCCGTCGATAAAATCTATACATATTATTATCGCGTCAGTTAAGGAAGTAGCGCTTTACCTCATCAATATGGTGCTGCAAATGGGTGAATACGTTAACTGTTAACGTTAATACGTTAACCGTTAACCGTCATCGTTAATACGTTAATAATGCTTAATATGGGTAATACGTTATACGGGTTAATAGCATTACTATGGGTTAATATGTAAAACGGTATCATCAAAAACCTCCATAGAATGTGTTTCTTCAATAATTGCCAATACATTGCAAAAACAGGAATAATTGCATGGCTCTGCTAAAGTTTTACCTTTCCAAAGTTGCAACTTTTCAGTATACGTCGTGATGGCATGAAAGGCCCTCCTTGGAATGTCTTCATACCTATCTCTGAAGGCACTCTCCCTACTTTGAAAATCAATGCATACTTTGAAAATCAATGCATACACATACTTTGAAAATCAATGCATACACATACTTTGATAATCAATGCATACTTTAAAAATCCATACTTTGAAAATCAATGCATTACACAAATAAAGATTTTAAGCGATATATTTTATTTAGAATAATTGATATTATTGTTTTGTTTTTCGTGTTCTCTTCCTTTCCTTTACTCTTGCAGGCCGAATGAAGAGGAGGCGAAGAAACCTCCGCCAAGAAACCATCCTTTTACAACAAACCACCTCATTGCCTCATACTAACTAATAATTTTGCATCCATATATATTTTTATATGTAATTATATCGGAATTACTTTTTAAGATTTCTAGAATATTTTTAATTATTGAATAAGGTAGAAATATGTAGAAACGTCAAATTCGGGATATGGTGGTCCTCGAGAAGCGTTTAACCAAATGTGTCGGTATATACTAATTCACCGGTGTACCATTTGGTTTCAATTATGCTCCTAACACTTTACAAATTCTTTCAGCCTAGAGACTATGGTTTAATGGACCGTTGATGTAGTTAAAATACGATAACTGGGTCAAATGATGAGGCCACGAGAAACGGGTTGTAGTGCCAAAAGATACTTTAATAGCCCCTCGTTTATCTATTTGCCTTTATTTCAGCGGTTCTCCACATTTTTGAGGCTATTACCCCATACATATTAGCAGATAACCCCAAAAAGTATAGTTTAAAAATAAAATAAGCTGTTGCATTTTTGTTTTTCAGTTCCTTGCTATTGTTTCAATTGACACTATTGTTGAAAAACCACATTCACACCTGTATGTCGTGGTAAATGGGATCAATATTTTCAAGGTTTTTGTCGATAATATGGAATACTCGCCACCAATCTTCTGCCAAAATATCGCTGGTTATATGTTTTCGAAATCTATTTTCAGTGTATTGTCTTCGCGAAGTCCAAGAGCATTTATTTGTCCATTTTTTTAGATCAGAAAAATATTTGCTGATTGAATATACTACTGATGACAAGAGGGAGTTATTTGATCTGTAAATGAGAATTTTTAATTTCTTGTATAGAGCATCATTGATAGTTCTGGGAACATAAAACTGCAAGATATGTTGGTGGAGATGCTCTTCAAGAACGAGCTTAGCCTCATCTTATAAGCAAGGTTTGATGAGACTCTCTCCTTATTTTGGCGATCTTAGCCTCATCTTATAAGCAAGGTTTGATGAGACCCTCTCCTTGTTTTGCCGTACAAAGCTTCTGAATCCACATGCGTACTTGTCAGTGCAGCATTTTTGCAGCTTAGTTAAGCTTCTTACGTTGTCTCACTCACTAACTAATTCTTAATGATTAGTGGGCAGTTACTTAGATCCGATAAAGATAGTTTTATCCATAATTTTGTTTTGTGGCTGAACCTCATCTTTATTTTTACCTCCACATTTTGGAGTAATGTCCCATCATTGGTTGGAAATCGCTGTTCTATTGCAATTATTCGAAACTCGGGTTGTAGTCCTGTCTATATGCTTCCTTTATTTATACTTATTCAAGCATGCTATATTCACGCTGTTACTAACATGGATCTATACTTTAAATATATAGAATCGCCGCTATCTGCTTTACTAATGTAACTTTATTTCGCACCCTTTTTCTGGCTGACGAGCAGACAACAGATATCAACATAAGAAACAAGCCGAGCTCAGGAGAAAACGACTCGTGGAACAGGAACTGCAACTTAGAAGATTGAGGTAATTAACCTTTGCACATTTCCGATAATTACAGTTTGGCCGAGGCTGTGATACTTGAGGCAGGGTTGTCATATCCCAATGTAATATGCATATTTGACAAAAAAGTTGATAAACTTTTTTTTTGGAAGTACAACTATATTTTACATCTACTTTACACACAATGGAAGTGTTTGAACTAGACAAACAAGTACAGTGATCTCTCGGTAATCCGGCAGATACCGGACCAAAGGACTACTGTATTACTGAAAACGCCGGATTACTAAAAATCACTAATAATGATGCATTTTAATGGCAGAAGCTATGTTTAATTGTATACATATACAAATATGTGGATAATACTGTCTTACGCACTACATTAGTACATACAAGCAATTGTAGTGTTCACATAACCTAAAACTACAATAAAAGGAAAGTTAAACATACAATTTCATACTATTATAGTTTTGTATCAATAGTCTACATCAGCATTACTCAAATGGAGGGTCGCGACGTGGCACCGGGCCAAGAAAACAAAATACCGGGTAGCGTCATCTATTTGTTGTTTAAACCAATCATACTCGTAAATGATCAAATGACGTGGCACGTTATTCATTGCCGCACGATACGCCAACTCTTATCAACGAACATTTGCTAGGACTGGAGACTAATCTGAAATAATATTTTCCTCGAATCATCAGCAACCAAGCGTGGATAAGAAACCCATTTTCAGTCAATATAGAATCCGAGACAAATTGATCAGATTCAAATGTCAACTCATTAATTAAACTGTCATGTGACACATCACTTAAAAACATATTCGAGATAATGGGCCCGATTGCGGTTCTATGTGAACTAAAACTGAAATTAGTTCAAGCGAACAAGATAGAGCAATACGTTAAAGTGGAATATAAAACGACCGATCGTCAATAAAAAATACCTGTCGAACTTATACTCGTCCAAATAAATTTGAACACATTTCGTGCGGTGTTAGATTCAGTTGCTTTATCTTTGGTGGGTAGTTTTAATGCGAAAAAGTCACAACCGTTCATTTCACATTCCGATCTAGCGTATTGCCCTGTCTGCTTCACACGAACTAATTTCGAAGAAATGCAATCAAGCCCAATATCGCTATTTGGTGGTTTTCCTGTTGTGACAAGTCGCGGTGGGCGATATCTTTATTTATGCAATTATCGGCTTTATATATCCCTTAGTAGGAACATCGAAAATGCTTAATTTTTGAAACATAATAATTTTGTACCAAATGTATTGTAACAGCAGCTGTTGCAATACATTACAAATATATGTATGTTTCCTAAACAATAATAAAATAAAATAAAAATAAATCAACTGCGGTAGAAGTCACTTGTCATTGAATAAAGCACCGTTATATATTAGTATGCGTGCACTAAACCCCCTACAAACAAACTTTCGAGGATTTGAAAATTTGACGTCATCATTGAAAATATTCGGCTTTCCACGCTTTTTAAATAAATATATATTTTTTTAAACCTCACAAGAATTTTATATAGTAATGTGTAATAATTGTAATATTATCAAGGTTTACGTATGAATAAATTATAAATATAAATAAAGTAGTACAATAAGTCAAAAACCATTTTTCATTGATATCTGGGAGAAAACGATCGATCGTTTGGTAAAATTAGCTACTCTGGACGAATATATATTACATAAATATGCAATATACATGAATAACAAGGTAAATTACTAGGCGTATACATAAATCAACCAAAAAATACAAAGGCACAGCGTCATTTTTCCTCGCGAATTTCGCATCAGAATCATCGATATATTAGCTAGATATGCCCTCAGATACAAAATAAGTTGGCTCCATACCCTTTGCTCATCAAACATGTGACAGAAAGAGCAATAAATTGAACAGTATGCGAGAGAATAACACGCCAATATTCTTCGCTGTCTGCTGTCTGTCAGCCGAAACAGTCGGCTGTCTGCCAGCGGAATGCGACTAAACTACTACTGGCCCGCTTTCAGTAGTGGTTTTGAAGTGGTCATTTTCGTGCGCAAAACGCCCATCTAGGGGATCATATATCAATGGTCAGAATGGCTGGCGGTCCAAGGGTTAAGCATTAACATTCCTTAACCATGCATTGCTCAAGCACTCGATTATAATTTCGGGTGTAATTGCAATGCACTCTCAAAAGTTGTCCATTGGTTTAATGTAAATAACCTACTATTAAATGAAAAAAAACCAAAGTGATTAAATTTTCTACACCTAATGTTAAGCAGGTACAAACCAATGTAGAAATAAATGGAACTAGACTGGAGCCTGTTGCTTCAACTGTGTTTCTAGGGATAACAATTGACTCCA
The DNA here is from genome assembly GCA_944548615.1 of Micropterix aruncella. Lineage (NCBI taxonomy): Eukaryota > Metazoa > Arthropoda > Insecta > Lepidoptera > Micropterigidae > Micropterix > Micropterix aruncella. The sequence continues at coordinate 5,379,283 of OX155978.1, forward strand.
AATTACAATGGGGCCCACAAATTGAGAAAATGTCAGGAAAACTTAGCTCTGCGGCATACGCAGTTAAAACAATAAGGCGGCTGACTGATGTAGATACAGCAAGAATAGTATACTTTAGTTACTTTCATAGCATTATGTCCTATGGGATTCTTCTCTGGGGAAGCTGTGCGGACATCAATAACATCTTTATACTACAGAAACGTGCTGTAAGAGCTATATATAAACTTGGTCCTCGAGTTTCACTTAGAGAAAATTTCAAAGAGATAAATATTCTTACTGTTGCATCACAATATATATATACGAAAATCTGTTGTATGTTCACAAGAATATTGACAAATTTAAAAAAAAAAGCGACACTCATAATGTTAATACTAGACATAAGCATAACCTTGTTGTACGTGCTACTCGTCTCCACAAAATAAGCAATTCTTTTTTGGGACAATGTATACACTTCTATAACAAACTTCCTCATACTATTAGAGAACTATCTGTAAATAAGTTTAAAGCTACCATCAAAGCAAAATTGTATAAAAAAGCATACTATACAATATCTGATTATGTAAATGACAAAACGGCTTGGGAGTAAGGCTTGGACGCATCATAAGAACATAAATTAAAAATAATATTTAATTGTGTCTATATGAATAAAGAACATTTTGATTTTGATTTTGATTAGATCTTTATTTATTCAACAGATCTGCTCCAGGTGGCGACGAATCCACTCTAGCAGCGTTCAATCCGCACTATGGCTGCGAGGGATTTCTTCCTTGCGGCGTCGACATTAGAGGGCTCCCGCAAGTCTCCAGGGACAGCTTGAGGCTCATAAAGTAAGAAAAAATCAAAATTCGGCAAATATTCGGGGATTTGGTTCCCCAAACTATTGGTTTTCCAAACGGAAAAGTTTCATTTATACCAGGGCTGTCCAACTGCAAGTGCCCCAAAGGCCGCTTTAAAAAAATGCAGTTTGAAGGGCCGCATTATAAAATACTTTGTATGCAACTTTATCAGTGACTTTTATTAGGTATGGTATACACAAGGAAAAACGCGTTTGTATTATTATTTTAATTTATTTAAAAAATATCAAATTACAAAAAATAACAAGTTGAGGTATCGTTGTTCTGGCAGCAACTTGAAAAAGCCAATCCAGTTTCAGTTCTTCATTAATAAAAAGGATCTGATCGCAAATCACACAATTCCAGTTGAAGGTCTGCTCTGCTTACATTCTCAGCTGAAATTATAAGGGGCTGAGTAAAAACTGAAGTCGCTAAATCGATTTTAGAAATCTTCTGCCATTGTGTCAATGTATTTTATGTGAGGTAAATTTGAAACTTCTTCAAAATCCTTCATTTCTTCAAAATGCTCCGCGAGCCGCGAAAAGTAAGGCCGCATGCGGCCCGCGGACCTCATGTTGGACAGCCCTGATTTAGACCATAAAGCCAATCAATTATACATTTCCAGCTAAAAATACATTTTATTATTATTGAGTTCTAGTAGTTATAGATTAATGCCACCGGCGTAAGTACTTATATATCAGTAACTAAAAGCATATAACTTTTTTTCGATAAATTTCTTAATATGCAAGAAATATTTAAACAATATAATATCATTTACCGCCTATTATGATGACTAAAACAATAAAATTTCAATAAATTCATGTACTGCACGTGTCACTGAACCAAAATTTCTACCCGTCAAAAATAAAGTCCAGGAGAAAGACTACTTTACCACCAGAGAGCATTAAAAATTACTAACTGGGCTGTAACGCACACTTGTTCAGGTTTAAAACAGTGAAATGCACTAACTGCCTAAAAATATAATTAAAAAGTTGGGAGGCTGCTAGGCAAAAGCCAGTGGGCCGGAAAGGGTTAACCCTTGGAGTAAATGGGTATTTTCATGGATGCATCTGTCTCTTTTGCAGGATTTTCGGCGACATCGACTTAAAAGTACCTACTATAACTACGAAACTACTACACCAATCATAAAAAGAACAACTGCACAATGATTGCATTGAAATTTCGAATATAGAATATTGAAATATAATTTTGTAAAACAAATAGATAATTATGAATAAATATGAGAACGTCAAAGAAGTAAAAAAAACGCGCGACCAGATTTGGTCGACTCGTACTCAACGGATAATTGTTTCGCGACCAGATTTGGTTGACTCATACTCAACGGGTTAAAACTTATCTTCAGAATGTTTATGATCGATTGACTAGTCATCAGGTTATATTGATGAGCAGTCATCGTAAAATACTTTTTTTAAATAATACATCCCATTTTTTTTTGTAGCTTGGTAGATTTTATGTTCCATGTTTGTTTACCAATAATATTGGTAAACAAACACCTAATATTGACATTTTTTTTATTTTTTATTATTTAATTTATTTAGGTAAGTAACAGCATGAACTTATAATTGGATACATAATTCTTAAAAAAACACTTTCTTATGCCGATTATAACTTACGCCGTTCGAAATTATTTGAAAAATATTTTACAAACTAAATTATGAAACAAAAAATACAATACATCCGTAAATATTTATTAGTTGAGAGAAAACGGATCTATACCGCGCGGAAATAAACGACAGTCCTCCCGATGCATTTGTAGATGGCCAATGTAACTTTGCCGAAAATGTAACTTTGCCGGGAGAACTCATCGTCCAAGTCCACGCAGCAAGGACTCATCCCCACCAACCAAAAAATGTCAAATGGCCGCAAAAGTTGTAGAGTTAACCGCAAACATATTAATCATACTTATACAACATAAAGTCAAAATAAGTAAATGGGAATACATATATAAGTTATATTATATTTATACATACATATTACAAATCAATAATTACTGGCAGTTGTCGCTGCTGCTTCAAAGGCAGTTCGTACTGCCGATTTGAAGCTAATTTTGTTTCTACTATAAATGTCAAGCCCTGTGGATTTATCATTATACGTACGTGGCAATCGGTTAAGCATTGAATTGCGCGTGTAGTTAGAATGTCGTCTCGGGGGCTCGAATAACTGTATAGATCGGGTTTTATGTTGCGGCACCTTCAGAGCGATGCTCGAAACTATGTATGGGCTATCCAGCGTCCCATTGACGATGTCATGTAGAGCAGTCATATCCGCAGCAGTTCGCCGATCCTCAAGCGACAGCATATTAAAATGCTGTAGCCTATCACGGTAAGAGTCAAATGCGAGATGTTCGCGTCGGGCTATGCATCTGTGTATTGTAATATCGAATCACTTAGAAGAGCGTCCATCTGCTGCCTCGGTTTCTTAACAAACAACCAACAAAATATCAAACAAACAAACAAACAGTCGAGACGCAGACACCGCACGGTCGACTGTAAGTAAGTGTATAGATATGTATCTATATGGCCTAACATTTAGGAAACATTCGGCGAACGTTTGCCAAATAATCGTCGACTTTTATTTTACGTATGTACTCTTTACAGGGCTCTCGGCCAAGGCGCCTTTGGTGAAGTTTACCAAGGTCTTTATAAGCATCGGGAAGGAGACACGGTGGAGATGCCTGTCGCTGTTAAAACCCTACCAGAACTATCCACCGATCAAGCCGAGTCGGACTTTTTCATGGAAGCTGCAATCATGGCCAAATTTAACCATCCAAACATCGTGCACCTCATCGGAATATGCTTCGATAGACATCCTAGGTGAGTGGCTTTGATGTATCATTGCTCTTAATACGGTTGAATCACCGCTGAACATACGGCAGGTAGAGTTCTTGCAAGTGGCTTTGGAACCGCGACCAGTCGGGAGGTTGGAGGTATCCTGATGATCAATTCCAGACGGAGATATCCTCCCAAAACTGGTAGTCAGGGGGCGAGGCTACTCGCTAAGAACCTTTCGCGGTGCCTCGCCATAAGGCTTTGGTCTCTGACGGGCATGTTGGCATAGCTATGCAGTAGATTTGTATTATCTCTAATACTTCTACGCTGAACCCACAGCTGAAAGAACGATCATACAGGGTGAGTTTTTAATTAGTGACATTAGGTATATTTTAAGCACTGTTTTATTTGTAATATCTATTGTTTTAAATAAGGTTCAATATGTGGTGGTTAATGTCTCAAATATCCCAAATTTATATTTTCAGAAATAACAGTGCAACGCCATCTGTAACCTAGCTTCGCAACTATTGTGTTATTGAATGCCATTCAATGCCGCCGAGTTCAACGACCTTCATCCATTAGCAAGATCAATTAAAACAATTGTTCGATTCTCAAACTGTTGTAAATCATTTAGAATAAAATTTAATTTTAAAATTATTTTATTATATTATTCGATTCAACAATTTGTTGTCAAAAGTTGCTTATTTGCTCGTACTGGTTCACCCATTTCAAGGATGTCACTAGTTAACAACTCACCCTGTATATTGTTATACCAGCCTGGGATGATAGGTTTGCCCGTTTTAGTCGACACTGCCCTACTACTTACTACGGTATACCATAGTATTAGTAAGAGTTTCGTTATAAAATCCTAGCTGCCAAAACATACTGAGACATTGAGCAATCTAACACCAATAATAATGCTTTTACATCGCTCCGTACTATCACTATCAATCTTATTTTTACAGGTTTATTGTACTGGAGCTTTTAGCTGGAGGCGACCTCAAAAATTTCCTAAGAGAAAATCGTCCAAAGCAAGATCGCAACAGCACCCTCATTATGAAGGACTTACTGCTGTGTGCACTAGATGTGGCAAAAGGGTGCCGATATATGGAATTTAAAAGATTCATACATAGGTGAGTGAAAAATATAACACAGAGTAATATTAGAGAAACCTAGGAGATCTTAGTAAAAAGTTGTGAAGTGCTATTTACGCAATAAAGTAGATTAGAAATTCATGCGGATTTGAGGTTGTTAAGGTTAATAACTCACGGCGCGGTTTTTAACCGCGCCCGCCGCTGTTGCAGGCCCGTGGCCTCTGTAGAATGCCGAAATTTATGTAAATTTGAGTCGAATCACAATCTTTTCAACTCTTACCGTGACCAATTGATGGCTGCGTGTAAAATGTCAGCTCAAGATTTGATTTGATTTAATTTTTTATTTTTTATTTTGGAAGTTATGTAGTTTAAATCATTTGTATTGGTGTTCTCCTTAGAACAGGCTCTGCCTAGTTAGGAGCAACACAACCTATGTTAAGTGCTAACGGTGTAATTTTTTTGTGGACCAATAAATAAAAAAATAAAAATAAAATCGTATTAGGCGTTTGGGCGCTATCTTGGAGGAATACACACAGACACATAGACAGACTTCCATCTGGAAATGGTCTTATTCGTCTCGGAGGGGTTTAAAATGAGTATTTAGGTCTTCATCTTGAAAGAAAATTTAGCACGTTCACAATACTTGCCCTCTTCGTATGTTGGTGGGCCGGTAAAGTAAAATAACGTTTCCAGGGACGCTCATACTCTGTGCGACTTACATCAGTTTGTAGCCATCGTATTGAAATGAAATGAAATGATATATATTTATTGTCTGAATTGTGGTGTTACATTTATGATGATAATGCAGGACATTAACATTCGAATCTACAGTCGAGTATTGATCATTACTTGAGTCTTTACTCAAACAAGTATGGTGCCAAATAGTACTTAACCCCTAGAGCCCCAATTGGCCGATATCGGCCACAACACGATTCAGCGTGACGGCCCCGTTTTAATTTTATTTTAATTTAATTTGTTTTATTTTATTATGTTTTATTATGTTAATATGTTTTATTTTAATTATGAGTACAGTGGTTTGGCAGTAATTATTGTTTTGGTGAGACAGTGTCATAATTCAATTTTTTTACTAATTTTTACTAAAATTTTTTGGGACATCAACTTGTCAATCGGCTGAGGGGCCGAGGCCTGAATGGTTAAGTATTGGATGCGTTCTATAGACGAATATCGTTCATTGACTCAGCTGAGTAATACTCGAGTAGAGAGAAAACATGGGAAACATAAAATATTTCGTAATTTATTCGAAAACAAAATACTTATCTTTTATTTTAGATCTAAAATTATGATGACGATTTACAGAGAGCATTTAAACCCATTTTATTGATGTTTTTCTAAAACAAATTATATTCATATTATTTATATTGAATTAAATGAATAATAATTATATTATAATTATATTATTATTCATTATTATTATATTATATTATAATCATTATATTATAATTATATAATTATATTATTATTCATTTTAATTCATAGCTAGTGATTTAAAAAAGCGCCAATTTGTTGTCGCCACGATTTGACAGTTCGATTCTAATTTCATGAATCCTTTCAAAGCTCGCGTAATAATCATTTATCCCGATATTTCGCGTAACGCCCTTATTTCGGCTTCTGCTTTTTATTTGGGACTTTGTTTTATTTGGACTTCGATATGGAGAAAACAAATTGTACCCTCGAGACCATGCTGTCGCACCACCAACGACGAATACTCCCTCAATTTCCTCTAGCCGCTCTAGAAACTCCGCCGTTTCACAAAATAATACGTAAATACAATAATATACACATGCACCAACGCATATAAACGAAAATTTTTGACAGTTCCAAGCCAAGTAGCTCTTAAGTATCGCCAGATGGATACTCAGCTCTGAGTAATACTCAAGTATTACTCGCCTTCTCAATACTCGACATAAAATAAAACCTGGTACTCAAGTATTACTCGAGTAGGTACTGCTCGGGACTTGAGTAGTGATCAATACTCGACTATAGATTCGGGGTGTATGCCTCTCATAATTCCCTGTTATCGCAACAGATTGACAAATTTACTAATATTCTAAGTTTTGTAATAACCAATTAATTATTGACATTATTCCGCCTACAATATCTAGCAAATGACATTAATTACAATAAAATGAAATCATTGTCTTAGGATTTATAATTATGTTATATAGTATTACTATTTTTGAGTATTTATAACAATTATTTTTTCCATCCATATTTTAATTTGATTATTTCAATATTTGTTGCAATTCCTAATCATTATTTACCTTTTTGCGTGTTATTAAAATTCCTTTACATTTAACTACAAAACCTTTCTCAATAATTGAGAAAGCTTCAGATTGGATTCTGGAGGTCGATTCGGTCTCTAAGCAGTATAAATTCCATGAAAGTCTCTATCTCGGAAGGTCCCAAATATCCCAAAAACCACGAGTACAAATTAAATAAATACCAAGATCTCGCAAATGCCGTCACCCGGAACGACTTCACTGTTCACCTTCACGCAGTGGAAGTTGCCGCTCGTGGCCTGTCAGCTAAATCTCAATTTCACCTCTTTAAAGATCTTGGTCTTTCCAGAAAAATAATCACTCTTTCATAGAAAAATTATCTAAAACGGCGATTTGCGCATCTCAAATTCTATGGCTTCGAAGGGGGAGTGAATGGGTGGTAAGGTGAACTCTCACATGTGGCAAGACAGCTGTCCTAAACCTACCACAGCCGGACGTTAGTCCAGAATTCACTGCCCAGAAGTGTAAATAAATAGTATTATGATGGGCCCGACTCCGGTCGGTTATTTCCATGGCAGCTCCGTTTGTATTTTATTATGTGTTTTATGATATGTAATTTAAAAATATTATTTATAGACTGACAGATGCATTGACATATCAATGACCTATTTTTTAGATAAATGAATAATTTCTACATACCTTGTTTAATGCCTTAAGGTAATTCCTAATATTATTAGATACATTTTTTTTCTTTTAACTTACGTAGTTTGAAGTATGCACAAGCCACTGATTTCTTGGTACGCTTGCCTTAGTATGGGCCTAGGCCTAGTTAGGCGGCATTGATCTATAGAAGGACTGGGCTGCAGTACTCCCTTTTTTGCTACTATTTACAACGGAGTCTCTAATAATAATGTTATATATATAATGTACTGTAGTTTTAAAAAATGCGCATTTCTTTAAATAAATAAAAATAAATCAATAAATATTATTAAAGTAGGTTATTGTATTTCTCAGGGATATCGCGGCGAGGAACTGCTTACTGTCGTCACGAGGTCCCGGTCGCGTAGTGAAAATAGCAGACTTCGGTATGGCGAGGGATATTTACAGAGCAGAGTACTACAGAAAAGGAGGCAAAGCCATGCTGCCCATCAAATGGATGCCTCCCGAGGCCTTCCTCGATGGGGTCTTCACCTCAAAGACTGATGTGTGGTAAGTTGACTATTCCATTGACTCATTCGATCGCAATAACCGTAATTACCGTATAACCGTAGCATTCGGTATCGTGTATTGTATATAAAATGAAGAAACTTAACATAAATATTTCTTGTAGGTCGTTTGGAGTTCTACTATGGGAGGTGTTCTCGTTAGGCGTGATGCCTTACACAGGCTGCTCCAACAGGGAAGTTATGCAAATGGTCACGAACGGAGGTAGATTGGAAGCACCCTATGGTAATTAATTTCATTAATTTGATTGATTTGTCTACTGGGAGATAATGGTCCCTGATGCAATTCAGTATTCAGTATTCAATTTATTCATTAAGAATATACAATAAAAGCATGAATTATGAATTAAAGCTAATTATCGCATATTAGAATTCGTCAGTTGCTAGTAATATATTAATATATGTAGATATAAAACTATTAAAGCATAAATATTAATTCGACAGTAGCGTTGACTAAAGTCGGCTTTACACAGCAGACAAATAAAATTAAAAAAATAAATAAAAAGAAAGAGCTGAATCCATGTACTTTTATTTGTCTGATATAAAATAGATAATTATTATAAGAATATTAATAGTCAGAATAGCAATTGTGCTACTAGGACGCATGTGTTAGAGTCGGCCATAACTCACGGGTCAATACCCATCCGGCAGCCTCCATGTAGAAGTGCGAGTCCGGGTAGGACTCTGGCCTGTGGGCCAGTTCCCCTAGGAATCGCTCTTCGGGCGCTCCTGGTCGGTTTGCGCACCGTACGGCGTCAGCCATTGGCGTCGTTTCCTTATAGAGCGGTGGTGGTTGTTTACCTAGTAGCAGCCGCTCTTGAAACGACCATTCGGCTGCCTGATACTGGGTGAACAGCCGGACAAAGGATGCCGTGGTCCGCGATAGATTCGGTAGACACCGAATCACTGCTACACTAGGGAGAGGATCGCATAAAGCGACTTCGAACCTGTAACCGGTTGGAAGGCCGGAGAAATCTGGCCATAACTGGTAGCGAGGGTGCTTGGTCTGCCCGCTGGGTTAACTACCCGGTGCCGGGCGGTAAGGTTTGGTTTCTCGCGGGCTAGTTGGCGCCGCTAGATAGTGGATTGTCCATCGTCTAAGTCTTCTACTCTCATCCCACAGCTGAAAGAACGATCACATATCGTTATACCATCTTGGGGTGACGCCCATTGTAGTCGACAACGCCCAGCTGATTCCTCTACTCACTTCGTTATCATAATTATTGGTGCTACAGCCAGTTGTAGGTACTGGCCTCCACAAGCAAACATATATATCCTCACAATCTTATTATTGTTCCAGTCAGGATAATACTAAATACTATTATTTATGATATTTTTTAATATTTATTATTGCGTTTTGTTATTACAGGATGTCCACCAGAAGTCTACAGGGTAATGTGTGATTGTTGGAATCCTTTGCCAGATGGAAGACCACCTTTCGGAGCCATTTTTGAAAGGATAACAGCATGTTTACAAGTTAGTATTTTTATGAGATTTATCTTTCTTAACCCCTTAAGTGCTGGTGGCTCATATATGAACCATTTTTAGAGACACCTGGAGTCTATGGATTAGGTAATTTAATGTATCTATATATTTAGATAGTTATTCATCTGCAATGTAGGGCGAATACCTCGGCGAAAAAGGCCTCAAATCAGAGGGACTTTTTCCTAATATGTCATATTGACTGTGATCCGTTCGGCGTGGTTGTTTCTCCGGCGCTTCTCATCCTTGCGAACAAAACAACGTCAGATGTTCCTTTTTATCAGAACATTAATAATGCTCCTCCCGTGGCTGTTTACTGAACGAGACTCCCAGTCGATGTAAATTTCGGGTCAGCCCGCCCCGCCGTCTGTTTATTACGTCCCTCTTTTTCTTGCATACCACGCCCAATTTCCTATGTTCTCCTGCTAAAGCGCATTACGCTGTAACTTAGCGCTTCGACCGGTTTGACAGACAGAGATCTCTCGCATTAAAATGATTACATGTTCATACTTTATAGCTGCCAACTACTACAGGCGAACAAGCCACACCAGGAAGGTATAGTAGAAATCCAATTAATCGAACTCTGACTATCCGAATCGCTGATTATCCGAAATTAAAACGGAAAAAAATTAAGACTGAAACGTACTTATTGTTGATAATGCACCAAATCATCCCACCGAAGAATTGTTAGAAAACGGGAATCGGGAAAACTTAAAACAATCTTTTTACTGCCCAACATCACAAGCCTGTTGCAAACAATGGTCCAGTCTGTTATCAAAACTATAAAACTCCATTACAGAAGGCCACTTTTAAGGAAACTTTTGGTAGAGGGCAAAGACGAATAAGGTGTGTTGGCTAACAGAAAAATAAATTTGAAAATTTGATTTTGACCCCCTCAAGCGGCGGGTGTAAATCTTGCAGTCACCTGTCATTTCTGAGAGTTGAAGGTCAAAAATATAGCACTTTAGAAAACGATCATAAGAAAGGAATTACTTGATGGATCATGATAAGAAGAATTGTAGAATGATCGCATTGAAATTTGAAATATAAAATATTAAAACGTCAGTTTGTAAAACAATTACATAATTATGAATAATTATTAGAAAGTTGGGGAACTGAAAAAAACTCACTTATTCAGCGATATCGACGTTTTATCTCAAAATACAAACCCTATCTAGAAATTGTAAACACATTTGTGTACGTTATTACATGCTTCACCAAATCTATTAGTTTGTTTTATTTATTTTCATACATATATTCAAAGAGAAGCTACATAATATCCAAAGAGAAGCACAGATCCGAGCAATGGCAGCACTTGACTAAGTGCCCCCAGAATACAAACAATTATATTAGGGATTCTAGACTGCGAGAAGCACGACTGAATAATCGTACAATACAGAATTTATCCGTCTTCCTCACACATATCTATCAGGGGGTGGTTGCACTGTGATTTTGGTGTAAATTCAGTTCGTTGAGAGCGCGGTTTGTCGCGCCGCGATCGTACCTGTTTTGGGACGATACTGAGCATTGACTACAATACATCGTACCCGATTCGGGACGTTACTGTCTTGAGGGGTGTCAAATTTGAAGTAGCCACGGGACCATCAGTTCTTTTTCTTGAAATATAGATTTTTCTCCCATTTTCAACATACAACTTGGGTTGTCGACTACAGCGGGCGAGCCCGTCACCTCAGGAAGTTTCAACGATTAGTCGTTCTATCTCCCTGGAGTGAGCGTAGAAGACTTGAGGACAAAACAGTCCACCATCTAGCTACGTCACAAGCCCGTAAGAGGCCAACGCCTTAACCGCGAGATAGCCAGAAATGTTACCCGGCGGGCCGACACTCGCGCCCTTACTTCCAATTGTGACCAGATTACTCCGGTCTCTCGATTGGTTACGAGTTCGAGGTCGCTTGCGCGGTCCTCTCCCTTACGAAGCGGTGAAACGGTGTATACCGAATTTTTTCGACATACCTGTGAGAGTGTGACATACCCCAACGCATCACCACGAGGCACACTAAACATTTTGGCCGAATTTCTCCGTCTTCCAGTTTAATCGTAGGTTCGAAGTCGATTACGTGGCCTTCACCTAACATTAACGGTTATTCAGTTCGAGTTTATTGCGGATCGTGGGGTCCTTTGTCTGTCTGTTCATGCGGGAAAGGGTAGCCAAGGGTCGTTTCAAGACTAGTTGTAATCAGTTCGATAACTACCCCGGCTTTCATAGGAAACATAAGTCTCCAGACCCCCTGCCTCCCCCGATTATTCGCCGGATGGGTGGGTCAGTGCACCAACTGTCTAGTTCCGATCTCATTCGGCTCCAATTGCAGATAGCAGCCGTGACATAATTGCACAGCGGCCCTGACAGCTCAAGTCCCTCTACGAGGAAGCTACCGCATGGGAGCTGAACTGTGAGTAAGGCAGGCCAGATGACAAAAAATACTAATATTCGCTTGCCTTGGGCAACTCGTCCGCCGCCACATACAACGCACGTTCCAGAGCTTTCAGCCCATCCACAAGATTTAAAGATTTTTTCGCTTTTCAAAATGGCCACGCGCCTTGCTGACCTACACTTATGGGAGCTAATAAGGCCTGTTGCGTGCGGTTAGGCCACTAAGACCCATGTGTGTAGGGTCGGCAAACGCACGGATCAACACCCATCCGGCGCCCTCCACGCAGAAGTGCGAGCCCGGGTTAGGACTCTGGTTTCCCCTAGTAGTCAACCTTCGGGCGCTCCTGGTCGGTTCGCGCATCGTGCGGCATTAGCCAATGGATTTTGCTTTCCGACCGACACCCGGAGGGATTCTAGAAAAAGTACTGTCTCCTATAGAGCAAGGGTCGTTGTTAACCTTACGACAACTCTGTAAACGACCAATTGGCTACCCGATACCGGGTGAACAGCCGGGCAAAGGATGCTGTGGTCCGCGATGATTCGGTAGACACTGTATCAGCGCTACATAAGGGGAAGGACTGCGCAAGCGACCTGTCACCTATAACAAGTCGGTAGACCGGAGTAATCTGGTTGCAACTGGAAATAACGGCGCGAGTGTCGGCCCGCTGGTTGATTAACCTGGTTATCTCGCGGTAAGGAGTTGGTCTCTTACGGTAGAGTGGCGTAACTAGACAGTGGATTATTTTCGTCCCAAGTCTTCTACGCTCACGCGAACGATCTAATATCCTTAAAACTTCCTGAGGTGACGGGTTCGCCCATTGTAGTTGACAGCTCTAGTTGACCTACACTTATAAAACACCTAAAAATATGAAATCTTCCTTTCGATTTTGTTTTACCATTAATTATACATGTAACCTGTTAGATTCTTCATCGTCGTAACATTTGGCAACCAGGATTTTGACTACGAAACGCAACGAATTGGTGGCACTCATTCAATATGGCGATGTTACTCTTCTCAAAATTTATCAACCCTGTTGCTAAGGGCTTAAAATCAGGTTGTCAAAAAGCCTTGCAAACCTAATTCTCAAACAAATATGTTTAGAACAATCCGTCAACCACTGGAACAACACGCCAGGGTTGAATCAATCCAAAGCGCTAATTAAAGCCTACGACCCTAAGACGGCCCGTGAGGCCTTATCGCTAAATAGGAACAATCTACGTATACTGGTGAGGGCGCTCATGGGGCATTGTGGCCTTAACAAACACATGTTCAACCTCAAGCTCAGAGACACAAAAATGTGCAGGTTCTGCCAAGGAGCAGAGGAAACTCCCCAGCACCTCATGTGCGAGTGTCGCCCGCTGATGCGTAAAAGATACACCTGAGGAGGTAAAACAATCTGGCGCCAAAAGCCCGTTGCGGTTCTTTAATGACACGAGGCTTAGCGCAGAACTATAGTAGGTGGCGAACACAATAGATCAGCAATGGTCGCAGTGTTACAAGGCTCATAAAGACCTTAGAAAAGCCCCACAAAAAAAAAAAAAAAAGATTATCATACCATCTTTACGCTGACCTTTGCACAGCTGTGGCTACAATGAACTCCGATTTGAATCAAATATCTGCTTGGGATATAAAACATGGTATTATTATAAATCCAAATAAATCACAAGCAATTGTGATAGGCGGCAAAAATACATTGTCAAAAATAGATACTTCATCATTACTGCCAATTTGTGTAAAATAGAAATATTGTAAAATATACCAAAACTGTCAAGAACCTAGGAATTCTAATAGATCAACATCTTTCTTGGCAAGATCAAGTAAACCAAGTAAGTCATCGCATTTTCCATGGTTTTCATAGCCTTCAGCGGCTTCAGCGATTTCTCTCCCTATCACATAAAAAAATGATTGTATTCACACACTTTACGCTAATTAATGACTACGGTGATGTTTGTTATATAGATGCCAGTGAGGTTATTTTGAATAAGCTGGAGCGTCTGCAAAATATCTTCCTCGTGTATATTTTTTACTTGCGAAAGTTCGACCACGTTAGCTGCTTTCGTGAGCAACTTCATTGGCTTCCTATTCGTGATCAAAGAAATTCGCATACGTTGTCGCTACTCTACAATATACTCAATAACCCCACTTTCCCTCCTATCTCTAGGAGATATTCCACCCTTTGGGTCATCCACTTCGATCAAGCCGGGATGACATACTCGCCATTCCGTTATATCATTCTTTGGTTTACACGCCCTCTTTTACGGTCCATTCTGCTCGTTTATGGTATCAGCTCCATCAGGCATGCACCTTCGTTGCACACTTTCAAAAATTTATTGAAGAAACACTTATTTCCACACAGCCACTAACCAATTACCTCATCCTGTCCTCTCCTTTATCCTGCCCTGGGCAACCTTTGCATAAGTTATTAACATATATTTGTATAAGTTTATTCTAAATTTAACTTTATTGCTTCTGTGTGCATTGTACGGTGACAATTAATAATTAGTTTAGCAAATGGTTAACTGTAAGATATGACTATAGCGATAAGTCCGCCATTTGTGCATTAATTGTCTTTTTTTATAAAACCAGTGTAATATTCATTAATTAATGTTGTTAAGTAATGTATTCACAATAAATTTATTCTATTCTATACTTTCATGGTATGTAATACCATATATAATAGATGGTTTTGCATACATATCTAATAAATCTGTTTAATTGTTCTCCAGGATGCAGATGTAGTGTCTCAATTCCTACCAATGTTTGCAAGTCACCTCCAAGACGGCTATGGAGGAACGAATGGAATGGATCAGGTAAGTCGTGCTGAGAAAATCTGCGTATTTCTCTAACTTCCGACCAATTCGCTTTGCCCATTTATTAGCCCCTGGATACAAATGTAACTTTACCGATACTTCACCAATGATTCGGATTACCACTTTGGGGATACCAATATTACCCTTTACGGCGGTGTGGTCCGTGTAGAGACTGACAACCTTCGCAGAGAATAGTAATGGTGGCTCTCACTGGGAGTCGCGAGGCGGAGGGATTTACAGAGTTGTTGTTCAGCGGATGATTTAATTATTACTATCGACTGTCGAGCGGGTCAGTGTGTTTTTCGAAAGGAGCGGCGAGGGCTCCCCTCGATGGAAACTCTACAATATTGTCTGGGGTACGAACCGTTCGAACGTCACCTGGAGGATTCTTTTTCAAGGCTGGATTAGTTTCTTCAAAGATACGCACACATGTTGTGATCGCATGAGACGATGGGACACGTCCATGACGTGCTACAGCTAGTATTATCAGCATAATAGTGTAGAAATAGCCTATGTGCAGCAGTCTCACTATCATCCTGCTATTAAAATGCTCTCACAGTGATAGCACATTCCGCATCACTCCAATGCTCCATGATTACTAAACAGAAACTACGCATCGGTTCCGAATAACTTCCGGCACTACCTATAGCTCATAAAATTCTACATATAAAGATAACAAATATAAATACTGAAAGTAATAATGAGTTATAGTGAGTTGGCAGTGCCAGTAATAGTAAGTAAATATATAATTTTAAAGTTTGGAAATTTGGCAAAAAAAAAATTACTTATGAAAGTTTTTGGTTTACGATCGTACCTTTAAAAAGGGCCTTTGGCAAAGTCTAATCTGATTTATATAAAATTAAGCTTATTTATTTCTCTATCAGAAAGACTATAGTAGTTATAGTCAACTACAACTACATATAAAATTTATTTTTTCGTTACGTAATATTTTTATTTTTTCGTTACGATAGAAAAAATGTTTGTTTGCTAATCTGTATGGATGTTTGCTAATCTGTATCTGACTTGTATACGAGTATACTAACAAAATGAATATGAATATGAATAATATCTGATGCGTAGGTCAATTCTTCGAGTTGTTTTGACAAGCTGCACTTGAGCGATTCCTAGAGCTATTGGCCATGGTTTGACTATCGATTCTAAGTATAATTATGTCATTTCTAAGTCTGTTAACCGGCAACAAAACGATCCCAAAATATTTTCTGTTTAAGGTTTTTTAATATTTTCAATCATGTACCTATGGAAAAGTAAGTCAGATTTGTATTTAACTGTTTGAATTATATGCTTCTAATTTTTCACAGTTAACGCAGGACTACCTGATACCTAGAGAACCTATCAATATCGACCTAGAGACGTCGTTAAATGAGGACAGCAATTGTGGAGACATGGACAATCTTAGGGACTTATCCGACCAGAATCTACTACCTCAAGAGCCGTGCAGTTCAAAACAAAGGTATGTCACTATATACACCATGAATTAATGAATTAATGAATTAATGAATCATACCACCCCAGCCATGAGTGCTATTTAGACAAATACCCGTCTTGAGAAGCACCTGCAGCGAACATTACCAACACTTACCATTTGCTTTTCTGTTATCCCTTATTTTCTATTCGGCCACAAAAAATCTAATATTGTTTTAATAAGTTTTCTAAGCTAACCTCAAGTTTTCTAATTTATAAATGTTATTATTTTTATTGATTTCTGGTATTATTTATTCTGTTTTTGACTGCTCGATATTTACTTAATTGAATTGCAAAAGTAGAGGCGGATGTTAGTGCAAAAGCTATGTTAGTGAATGTTAGCGTAACTCTGAGATCCATATATTGTGCTTTGGCACGACTGTGTATGGCAATATCGTTTGGGGCGGTGCGGCTAAACTGCACTTAGACCCACTAATAAAAGCTGAAAAATCAATAGTGAGAGTTATAAACAGAAAACCGTATCGCTACC
This sequence comes from Micropterix aruncella, assembly GCA_944548615.1. Classification (NCBI taxonomy): domain Eukaryota; kingdom Metazoa; phylum Arthropoda; class Insecta; order Lepidoptera; family Micropterigidae; genus Micropterix; species Micropterix aruncella. Next base: position 5,396,119 of record OX155978.1, read on the forward strand.
CATCCGATTTACTTTTCAATGACTTCCAGATACTTAATATCAGACAGCTTTACATAAAATCAATTGTCACTTATTTTCACCACGACACAGATCGGCATTCCAGCCGAGATCACAAACACGACACAAGAAAAAAGCAATCCCAGAAGCAAATTCGGACGAATACAAGGTTTGCCCAGAGACATTATTCGTTTCTGGCCCCACGGATGTATGATGCATTCCTTGCAACACTCACCGAAGGGCAGAAGCTGAGAACCAGTACCGCTTTCAAAGCTGAGGTCACAAAATGGTTACGTGCAAAAAGTAGAGGCGAATGCGAAAGGCAGCTCATGGAAATTGTGTCTTAAAATAATAAAGAAAAGTTTTTTCAATTATTTATTTTTGTTTATTTATATATTATTATATAGGTATATATATATATATATATATATATATATATATATATATATATATATATATATATATATATATATATATATATATATATATATATATATATATATATATATATATATATATATATATATATATATATATATATATATATATATATATATATATATATATATATATATATATATATATATATATATATATATATATATATATATATATATATATATATATATATATATATATATATATATATATATATATATATATATATATATATATATATATATATATATATATATATATATATATATATATATATATATATATATATATATATATATATATATATATATATATATATATATATATATATATATATATATATATATATATATATATATATATATATATAAAGTATATATTGAATATAGGTAGATACTTTTTCTATATATGTATGTATGTGTGTATGTGTGTTATATATTTGTTATATGTATGAGTGTGTATTTATATATAAATGTATATATTTATTATAATGCCTAGGTAGGTAATTATCCTTTTATTCTTTTATTATTACCGCTTTACTAACTAGCATTAGATGTCTTTTCTTCAAATTTTCTTAATTATGTTGCTAAATATTTTCATTATTTTAACCAAAAGTTTAAAAAAAATATAAGTGTGGTATCACTCCAGAACAGACTGTAGTCTAGTGGAGCTGATAAAATCCATCAAATCTGTACTTTCTTTGATTCGCAAACAATGATTAAGTATTTGCTCTTTTCTACACTGTATTTTATGTCATCATTGTAAATTTTTATTTTGGATTTAAATAAATAAATTTAAAAAAAAATAAAAATTGAATGGAATAATTGATTGAATTGAATTTATAGATACCTGATTTCAGTTAATTTCGGGATGGCTCTAAAGGCAAAAAACATTTCACTACAAAACCTTTCTCAATAATCGAGAAAGTTTCAGATTGGATTCTGAAGGTCGATTCGGTCTCTAAGCAGTATAAATTCCCTGAAAGTCTCAGGTGCACAGCCCTCCGTCGAGGTATAACTCTTTACTCCCTATCTCGGAAGATGGCCCACATCGTAGAATTAACCGTTTCACGGGAATCAAATATCCCAAAAGACCACGACTACAAATTAAATAAATACTATGATCTCGCAAATGCCGTCACCCAGAACGGCTTCACTGTTCACCTTCACGCGGTGGAAGTTGGCGCTGGTGGCCTGCCAGCCAAATCTCTGTTTCACATCTTTAAAGATCTTGGTCTTTCCAGAAAAATAATCAACTCTTTCCTAGAAAAAATATCTAAAACCGAGATTTCCGCATCTCAAATTCTATGGCTTCGAAGGGGGAGTGAATGGGTGGTAAGGTGAACGCTCACATGTGGCAAGACAGCTGTCCTAAACCTACCACAGCCGGTAGTTAGTCAGGAAGCCACTGCTCACCCCCCAGAAGTGTAAAAAAATAGTATTATGATGGGCCCGACTCCGCTCGGTGAATTCTATGGCAGCTCCGTTTGTATTTATATATTTATAATGTCAAACAACCGCGTTAGTCTTCGATTTTATATTACGCTATCATGAATACATGATACAGATAGTAAATATACTACCTGTATGTCTACTGTAAAAAAATAAAAAAAATAAAATATAAATGGGGAGGAGAGCTTCTCCAGTGTCAGTCTTGAAAATTCTTCCTTTTCTAATTACTGTTTTATATTTAATTCTTTTAGTACATCCAGTAAAGAGTACAAACATGGGAAACCAAAATTCGCAAGTACACTATCAACAGATCGCCTGCTCAGCTATGTGGAAGACGGTTCTGGAAACGGGGAGCAGAACGAAGTACCGAATCAAGTATGCGAAACGTCCTTCATAGAGATGCCTGTAGTGGAAGTACCGCCGCAACTCGTTGATGAATCCAAGGTAAATATTATTAAACTAACTGACCCGTGCCCACTTCGTTGGGCGGTAAACATTTTTACTTGTGATGAAATTATGAGTGTGGTTCGGTTAGTACTGAGTGCTATGACAGCTAGTCTAAAATCCTGGTTGTCCTTAGCCAAACCAGCTGACCCCTCGACTCTCATCAGGTCCAAACACAATTTTGGGCTAGCTCTAACTGCCTTCTCTGCTCTACGCCAACTCCAGAATAACCAAAAATTCGATTCTAAGCAATTCCAAGGATCCGGCAATATCGAAGCATGTAGTAAGTGGCCGTAGTGAGTCAAATGATCTACAAGCCCGCGTTGACTTCCACAAAAAGTTCCTTACTGGAATCAGCCAGAATGGCACTGGTCTGGGGTATGGCAGTACAACCATGAGCGATGTGGACTTAAAGAAGTCTCTCTTGCAGGGAGACTACGACAACAATAGTAAGGCTCACGCTATTGGCCTTCAATGCCAGAATGATTGGACAACAATTGGAGACTTTTGCATTCCTCCTCCAATGCACTGGAAAGTAATGTTGTATGACTGGACGCCAGAGATGCTGAAATTTTATTTAAATGCCTTTCAGCATACACTTCCAGACCCCAGTAACCTCGCTCGCTGGAGGTATGCCGAGGATAGTTCATGTCCCCTTTGTAGCAACACCCCTTGCACAGCTAGACATATTCTAGCTGGCTGCGAGGTGGCCTTGGATCAAGGACGGTACACTTACCGCCACGACAAAGTCCCTGCTGTTATTCGCGAGGTACTTAGTCTCTCAGTGGCTCGTGCCAACAAGGGTTCCACAGTATCCTCCAAACCCCCAATACAGTTTGTGCTGGTTGGCTCTAAAGGCAAAAAACATCTCACTGCAAAACCTTTCTCAATAATCGAGAAAGCTTCAGATTGGATTATGGAGGTCGATTCGGTCTCTAATCAGTATAAATTCCCTGAAAGTCTCGGATGCACAGCCCTGCGTCCAGATATAACTCTTTACTCTCTATCTCGGAAGATGGTCCTTATCGTAGAATTAACTGTTCCATGGGAATCAAATATCCCAAAAGACCACGAGTACAAATTAAATAAATACCATGACCTCGCAAATGCAGTCACCCGGAACGGCTTCACTGTTCACCTTCACGCGGTGGAAGTAGGCGCTCGTGGCCTGCCAGCTAAATCTTTGTTTCACCTTTTTAAAGATCTTGGTCTCTCCAGGAAAATAATCAACTCCTTTCTAGAAAAAATATCTAAAACCGCGATTTCTGCATCTCAAATTCTATGGCTTCGAAGGGGGAGTGAATGGGTGGTAGGGTGAACTCTCACATGTGGCAAGACAGCTGGTCCTAAACCTACCACCGCCGGTCGTTAGTCCGGAATCCACTCTTCACCTCCCAGAAGTGTAATAATTATATATGATGGGCCCGATTTTTGGTCGGTGAGTTTCATGGCAGCTCCGTTTGTATTTTATTTATTTCCTGACTGCCAAAAGGAGGGTTATATTTTTACTGCATGTGTATGTATGTATTTGCATGCCAATTTGGCTATATTACGGGGTGTCAAATGAGTGAATGAAATGATTATGATTGAATAAATTATGTTTATTTTAATTGTTCAAAACTTCTCTGTATACAAAAATACAGCTGGTATAACACAGCACAGCCAGAGACAGACCTTCTAGGTCTAGTTGGTTGTGCGATTTCGCCTCATTCGGATATGCTAGCATATTTATATGCATAGAGCTATGTTTTTCGCTATAAATGTTTGTTCTTAATTATTCCTCATTTACAACAGTATGCATGTCCTTGTATTTTTTGTTCTTGTACGTTATAAATAAATAAAATAAATAAATACATACATATCTATAGTGTTTGACCCTGACATGCGTTTTTGCTGGCATCCCATGTTTTTTAAATTATTTCTACATGTGAGAACCTGTTATTGGCTATCAGTTAGTATTCTGATTGTTAATTAATACTTTACATGGCTGTTGGTTTTCCTTAAATAAATAAATAAATAAATAACTTTCATATATCTTGTATATTTATATTAACATGTGTAATATTTTATACCATTATTTTAGTATTAATATTGAAGGTAGTTTAGTTGTCAAGTAACGTCAGTACTATTAAAAACCAAGGCAGCATATTTCGTATGCCCAGATACAGGCTGTTCGGTCTAGTTGGGTATTCGTTTAGATTGATCGTATGGGTTGTGTTCATTTCTTTATTGCTTATATAACTAGTTACAAGTACAATGATATATGATAACCCTAATGTTTACAAATAAATAAATAAATAAATAAAATATAATAATTACGCATTTTATAGTTTAAATAGACTGATGGATAGTATTCTATCTCTCCGCATTATTTCTGTCATGTAATCAGCCTATATGAAAATGCGATAGATGGTACTAATAATTGAATGTTATCATTGTTATCATTGGTTAAATTATTGGGTTTTTATCATCAATCAGTGCGATATAAAAAAAAACATTTATTATCAATGTTAATATATAGGTAGATAAATATAATTCTATTAGTTTGTCCAGATAATGCTATCGGCGTCACCTGCATGGCGCCCGCGTAGAAAGGTTGCCAAAACATTCTAGGGCATTGAACCATCTAATACCCTATATTCCTCATTCAATTAATTCAATATAATGTTGACCGCACTGCTCGTAGCAAACGAGTCAAAACTAATTAATTTTTGTGCTTTTTTTCAACAGATAGCGAAACTGATTAGCTTCGATACTCCTCTCCAGACGCCGACCTCAGTATCGGCGCCCGTAAAAGTGGAACTGGCGCCGACGATAGCGCCGAAACCGCTCTGCCTGAACGCAGCGCAGCTCGAACACAACCTGAACGCGCTGAAGAAGAAGAGCGGATCCGTGAACCTCAACAACATGAACATCGTGCCGTCGTACATCAACGTGGTCACTCCCAACCACAAGATGAAACACAACAAGAAGATAGAGATCGATCCCAAGAAAGCGATCATTCTGAACGAGAAGAAGAACGGCAGCCCGACGCTTACGAACGGACCCTTGGCGGATTTGCCCTTCGTCGACAGCGATGCAGGCTCAAACTCTAGCAACAAATCGTCGGTGTACAACCAACCATACAAGAATAGTAATTCTAGCGGGGGAGAGAAGCATATCTATAACGAAACTGAAATCAACTGCTGAATAAGTATAGTTTAGAAGCACGCTCGAGTTCTACAAAACATTCTCCGAATGTTTAACAAAACATTTGCCAGATGTTTGGCAAAATATTCGCCGAATGTTTTGCGATACATTTGCCGAATATATAGTGAGTGGCCATCCCATTAGAACTTCCATGCCATTTCAATACTAATTATTGGCATTTTTCAATATTTCTAAACTTTTGAACTGAAATACTTTTTATTGTCCAAATTACTAATTTTACTAAATAAATATAAAAGATTGAGATTCTCTAATTTAACATACAATATAACTAGCAAGATGCTCTTGATCGCTGTAAACTGTGCAGTAAACTGTGTCCTTTTGTGGCGAGGCCTGGGCAGCGATTAGCGATGTGTATGCTGTCTTCAGGTTCTTCGCTGTAATATTGACTGTTAAATTAGAGAGAAATGATCTATTTATTAAAATAAATAATGTGGACGCCAGAAAGCAAACTACAGTTTAAAAGTTTAAGAATACTAAAGTATGTCAATTGGTACTGAGATCGCATAGTGGCCGCTACTGTGATGGCCACCTACTGTATTACAAACTTAATCTAAAAACAATTCAAATCACACCAGTCAACTGACGTATAAATATACAGACTGGCGATCGAAGCGAATGGCGGGAAAACCTAACGGTGTTTTTGCGAAGCTGAGAACAAATCAAAGCGACAGCTTCTCTAATGCGCTAGGATAAAACAAAACGCCGAATATGGTCATTCGAAAAAAATCCACGACAAATTTAGTATAAAATCTAATAAATATACGACTTCCAACCGTCGCAAAACCATTACGCTACCGACACTTTTATCCCTCGTACACAACGTACGCAATGCACTATGACACCTGGCCCTTGAATTTGCATGAAAGCCCACGTTTAGGGGTCTGACACATTAGGCCCAATTACGCAACAAACTCAACGCATGATGACATCTGGCCCTTAAATTTATTTGGAAGTAGACACACTTATCCCTCGCATCGTTGCGTAGGATAAGGTGTCTGCTTTCATTCAAATACAAGGGCCAGATGTCATAATGCGTTGCGTACGTAGAACCATGCAACGTTGCGTGGGATAAGTGTGTCGGCTTTCATTCAAATACAAGGGCCAGATGTCATAATGCGTTGCGTACGTTGCGTACGTAGGACCATGCAACGTTGCGTGGGATAAGTGTGTCGGCTTTCATTGAAATACAAGGGCCAGATGTAATAATGCGTTGCTTACGTTGCATACGTAGTACCATGCAACGTTGCGTGGGATAAGTGTGTCGGCTTTCATTCAAATACAAGGGCCAGATGTCATAATGCGTTGCGTACGCTGCGTATGTAGGACCAGTGTGCCGGCACAGTAAGTGTGTCTCCAAGTCATCTGTTTTCATACAAATTCAAGGGTCCAAATGTCAAAATGCGTTGCGTATGTTGTGCGCGTGGGACAAAAGGTGGCTCTTAAAAGCTAATTTATCATACATATTTTTTGTAAACTAGTAGTACCAATAATTTAACCCTTAGAAGGCCAGCCATTCGAATGAAGTTCACGACGGCATGTTTTCAACCATCAAAAAATTGTCTGTAGTGGTGGTTAGTGCACGCATACTAATATATAATGGTAGCTTATTCAATAAAGGAAACTTTTACCACATATAACTGCATAATTGCAGAAATACTTAAGATCGGCCGCCCGCGAATTGACATTCTATTGGTTAAATTTATTCCAAACATACGTTTGGAATGTATTTTTATAATCTTCCCATACAGGAAGATGTTAACAACCTTAAGTCGTAGAATCACGAAGAAACACAGCGAAGAAGAGATGTTAATCGCACGACTGCAAACCCCCGACTGATTATGCTGCTTCTCTGCCGCCGATGCCAGGTCTATATATGTATACGTCGATGCTCAAAATAGACACGGATATACATTCCTTTTGTAAAAATAAAAAAAAGACGAATCGACACTGCTTAAAACTGTAAATATTAGTTCTATAAATAGATTATTTTTTTAATATATCAATCCTGTAATGTGGTAACATTACATCGTTGTCGGGTTACACTTTTCTCAGCTCAAAAAATTATCGGTTGTGAGTTCGGAAAAAAATGGCGTCACGAGAAATCGCTCGGAAAAAAGGTGCGAGAAGCTCAATTGTTTGTGTATTCGTTTATTTTAACTAAGGGACTGAAAGAGTATCGTCAGACGACTCTCGAATCGTCGGAAAATATAATTGATTTTATAGCATATTAGATGCTCAATGAGACTACGACTTGGAAACCAGTACTTTCAGAGATACTATAACCTCTGTCCTTGTACTGAAATGCCACAATGCGCTTCAATCCATTGCGAGGTCAAATAGATTAAAGGGCACAGCGACTCACTGGGCCACGACGCGGCAGACGAACTGGCCAAAAGGAAATCAAAGGAAATAGTATATGGACCGGAACCCTTGATGCCCATACCCCAGGCCCAAATAAAAACATGGCTACGCAAGAACACCGACGAAACTCACCTTAAAGAATGGAAAAAAAACGCAGGATGCAGGCAAACAAAGAACGCGGTTCCGGAAGCGCCTAAAAAACTTGCCCGCAACCTCACCAGATTAAAAAGGGACAAAATCCGTAAAGTCATAGTTACTATGACAGGCCACTGTCCCCTAAACAAACACCTGTTTACCATAGGTGTGACAGACAGCCCTCTATGCAGATGCATGGAGGAAGAAGAAATACCACAGCATGTGCTCATGGAATGCAGGAGCGTGGCAGAGCAACGGGCAAGAATACTACAATCTCCAGCATCTGTCCCGGAGGCCAGTAGCAACCCAAACAGGCTGCTAACCTTCTGGGACAGCCTGGGTTGGCTGGAGTAACATAAATAGAAACATGAGCCACGTACAAAGGCCCAATCAAGAGGCCAAGTGCGGGAAATAGCCCAGGAAAACTAACTAACTAACTAACTAACGCACTCAGAGATCCTAAATTGATTATTATCTTAATATGGCCATTTTAATTATGGCGATACACTGTAGATATCACTCTAAATACGCCTATATGGTATAAAATAATTATATTATATAATACCAAATGAATTTTCAAATCATAGCTCTTATTATTATTATTAATATTGGGCTTGATTGCGTTTCTTTTGAACTAAAATCGGAAATTAGTTCATGTGAACGAGACAGAGCAGTACGTCAGAGCGGAATGTGAAATGAGCGGTTGTCACTTTACCGCATTGAAACCACCCACCAAACGTAAATTAGGTAAATCGAACACCGCACGAAACGTGACAAAAAAAATCAATTCTAAATACTATCGTGATATTTATTTGATTCTCTATCAAAGGTAATATTTCGTTTCGCTTATTTACATACAAAAATATTTGGATATTAGCTCATAAAAACCAATAAAAATTTTGATGATTTCTCGAAAAAAAAAATGATGATGTTTCACAATGGAATTTTACGGGGGGCGCCAGTTTTGCATGCGGCAAACTTGCACAAATGTCACTTTTGACAGCTCCAAATTTGTTGAGGGCAGATTTGCAGGAGGCAACCTTGCAGGCGGCAACCTTGCAGGCGGCAACCTTCAATACAGTTTTTAAGTTTTTCTGTTAGGTTAGGTTAGATCAGGTTTTTCTTTCCCTAAAATCGAAGTGACATTAATTACCGGCATCCTTGTAGTGGATGACTTTTATACATCAAACTAAACATTAAAAAAAATGTTTTAAGTTTTTCTGTTAGGTTAGGTTAGATCATTTTGACATTTGCAAAACTGCCTTCTGCAAGATTGCCTTCTGCAAAACTGCCGCCTGCAAGAATGCCGTCTGCAAGATTGCCGTCTGCAAATTTGCCTTCTGCAAGTTTGATGGGACCCAATTTTACCAGAAATATCTGCGAAATGACGCGCGAAATTATTCTAGCGGCCGTTTATGTATCTATGGTAATAATGAGATATTTGGTATGGATTTTAGAATGCGTTCGAATTAGAAAATAATATCACTGTGCGCTCCGGGAGCAAGCCGCCAATATTGGTCGTTACGTAATCAACGGTGTTCTGATGTGCAACCAAATTTGGTCGTTACGTAGCCGAAGGTTAAAAATAGACATGTTTATGTAAATAATATTTAAAGCATTAGATTTTTATTATATACTATATAACCGTATTTAGAGCGCCATCTACAGTACGCCTTCATAAAGTAATAGGAATGAAATTTGCCATATTGAATATGATAATCAATTTTAGGAACTAGGCCATCTACACGTTGCGTTTCGTAGTAAAACACTGGTTACCATATCGTAGTACGTCGTTGAGCAATCTGATAAGGTATTTAATCAATGATAATAGTAATCTTTATTATTAAAATAATTTAAAAAATAGCTAACGAATGATATTAAAATTAAATATAAACGATGAAGTGTGTTTTTTGATGTTTTATATATATGTGAAGTCACATAATGTCAATGCTTTAATTATTACTTAAGATGTAAGCTAAAATTATACACTTAACTTTAAATTTGTATATTTGATCGTAGAATCTAAGGATGCTCCGGGTCTTGTTTGACAAGCGAGTAGCCCGCAAGTGACTCGACGAGTTGTGACAGCAGCCGTTATTTTGAAAATCGTGGAAACGTCAGGGAAAAATGACGACCGAGGTTATGTTCTCGCACAAATCATTTTTGTTATTGTTTACTTTAGACTTACGTGGAAACGACGAATCGAAAAATTGCGCACGGTGCGGTTTTCGCTATATGTCAATTTAAATGTCGTTTAATTCTCGCTCTATACGTTGTCAACATATGTGCCATTTCCTATGTCTCTCTCGCTCTTTCCCATGTATGTCTCACCCGTGACAGCGGAGCCGACTCGCTTCCACCTTAGCTATGAGGCCCGACATTGGGCGACGTGTAGAGCGCTCGTAATGCCCGCTCTACACGTTAGCCAGCGCCTGTGTCTCTCTCGCTCTTTTCGCTTCCACCTTAGCGATGTGACCCAACATTGTCTGACGTGTAGAGCTGTCATGATGCCCGTTCTACAGGTCAGCCAACGTATGTGTCATACCTATCTGTCTCTCGCTCTATTTCATGTATTTTTCACAAGTCACAATGGTGCCGACTCGCTTCCACTTTAGCGATGTGGCCCAACATTGACCAACGGTCATGATGCCTGTTCTGCAGGTTATCCAACGCATGTGTCATTGCCTCAGTGGCGGATACATATGGGGGGCGCGAGGGGCGCGCGCCCCCACCTTGACGCGGTCGGCCCAGCACCAAGCGCGATGCACGCCCGCCTGCGTATCTATCTACACGGGGAGCTAATGGGCCCAGTGCAGTTGGGCCATTATGACCCATGTGGTAGGGTCGGCCCAACTCACTGCTAAGCACCCATCCGGTAGCCTCCACGCAAAAGTGCGAGCCCGTGTAGGACTCTGGCCCGCAGGCCAGTTCCCCTGGGAATCGGCTTTGTTTCCTAAAGAGTGGGGATGGTTGTTAAACTTACGGTAACTGCTTTTGAAATGACCAATTCGGCCACCCTATCCCGAGTGGTGGGCAGGTAATGGACGCCGTGGTCCGCGATATATTCGGTAGATACTGAATCACCGCTACGTAAGGGAGAGGACCGCGCAAGTGACCTCGAACCTGTAGCCAGTCGGGAGTCCGAAGAAATCTGGCCTAAACTGGTAGTAAGGGCGCGAAGCCGTCCTCTGGGTGCAAACCCAGTGTCTCGTAGTAAGGGGATGGCTTCTTATGGGCGAGTGACATAACTAGACAGTGGACTGTTTCGTCCCAAAGACCTTGAGGGAGACAGAACCATCAATATCTTTAAACTTCCGGGGGTGACAGGTTCGCCTGTTGTACTTGCATAGGTAGCATGTTAGCCTTTGCACGTGGCTTGATGAATTATTATTACACCTGTGAGGGACCACCCCTCACAAGACTCCAAGTTTATTCGGGGTGAGGTAGTGGTATCAACTTACGAGTTATCTCCGTAATGAAAGGCGGTCTTGAATGAAGTAGAAGGAATTTATTGATCGAAGATTTGAATATTGCCAGTTATAACGCTTGCCGAATAGAATGAAGGACTCTCGACCGGTTTGAAGTGAATTTAATGTGAGTAAGGACGTATTTGCCGGTGAGTAACGAGCGCGCGAATTTCTTTATCGAGACGCGAGGGTTGCGCGACGGAGGTTATGTGGGAATAGTGGTTGAGGATTCTTTCCCAGTCACGAGAACTGGGAAAGGTAAGGAAAGGAAACCAAGCAGCCGGATTCGTTGAGCGGCCTCGTAAGAGGGGTACCGAATATGCCATCGCAACCTTGGGGGAAGGTGATCACTCGGGAATGATAATTTGGTTGCTTTTTCGCCGGTTTATATAGACCGTGAAATGATGCAATCCGAAAATATTCCGAGTAAAAGTATTGTTTCATCGTGCTGATTCATAGCTGCACGAGTCAAAATAATAGCTGAATTGTGTCAGTGGATTTCACTGGAAATCGATGCATTTGTTGATCGCATGTAATGGACTTAAGATCCGTTATATACCCATAGCTCAATATGTCTTTTAGCGCCCTTTCAGTTTTTCTGTATCTGCGACTGCATTGCCTATGTCTCTCTCGCTCTTTCGAATATATTTTTCAACGTCACAGTGGTGCCGACTCGCTTCCACTTTAGCGATGTGGCCCAACCATTAAGTTTGTGGGCCCAACATTGGCCAACGTGTAGAGCGGTCATGATGCCCTCTCTACAGGTTAGCCAACGCATGTGTCATTGCATGTGTCTCCCTCGCTCTTTCCCATACGTTTTTCACACGTCACAGTGGTGCCGACTAGCTTCCGCCCGATAGGGCCCAACATTGGCCAACGTGCACAGCAGGCATAATGCACGCTCTGCTATTGGCTATGTCTCTCTTGCTCTTTCCCATACATTTTCAAACGTCATGGTGGTGCCTTCCCGCTTCCACCTTCGCGATGGTCAGCGTGTAGAGCATGCATGAGGCAAATTGGCGCGTTTAAAATGGCTGTCGGCAAACATCTGTTTTTGAAAATTCTATTGATTTGACACTGACAGTGAAATCAGCAGTTTACAGACGCTCATTTTGAACACGCCTTAAATAAATGACACTTAAATCAGTATTATTAGACGTCGCTGAAACCGTACAGCGCAACCAAAAAATTAATTTTTAAAAATCTAGTCATCTAAGTCAAAGTAGGAGCTTAATATTCATTTTATAAGGTAAGATTAAGTGTTATAATATTATACTGTATGTATAAAATAAGGATATTCGTTGTGTCCATTTCTCTGTAAATTTAGTACTTATTTCGATAATGGTGTCCAGCTTCCCTCTCTCCATCTTGGACGTAATTCTTGTAAAAGTAGTATGGGATAAAAATGTATGGGACGCGTACCCACCGACCAATAACGACTAGAAATATGTCGTTGAAAAGCTCTTTTCATAGATGCCATTTGTTACGATGGCGGTCAGTCTCCAATCATTGTGGAGGAAAAAAGTTACAACTAAAAGAAAAACCTGTATCATTACAATAGCTGACCCGTGCCCACTTCGTTGGGCGGTAAAACATTTTACTTGTAATGAAGTTATGAGTGTGGTTCGGTTAGTACTGAGTGCTATGATTTATTTCCTGACTGCCAAAAGAGGGTTATATTTTTACTCCATATGTATGTATGTATTTGCATGCCAATTTGACTATATTACCGTTATTTGTGAGTGTCTTATCTCTTTAACCATTTATGCAGTAAAAGGGAAATTATATGCAGTAAAAGGGAAAAGTCTTTTGTTTTAAATACTTGAGACGATAAATTTACTTATTTTGATAATAATTCATAATTGTTGATAATATGACCAATAAACATGACCTAACAATTTAAATTATTTTTTTTAATATAAAATACTACTTTTTGTGACTTAAATATAAAAGTTAGACATATGCTGTCGCTGACTTTTTTGTAGACATTATCAAGCTCTACAACTTTTCTCTAGAACTTAATCATATATCTTTCATCGTTAAGGCAGCGTTAGTTAGAAACGTTTTCGTTTGACCGTTTTTTCTCCGACTTATGTACTTTGCAAATCCGACTACCATAAAAAAGTCTTTTCATTTTTCGGATTAATAATATAAATCCTATGACACTCACAAATAACGTGGCTTTCTATTGGTAAAAGAATTTTCAAAATCGGTTCAGTAGATTCAAAGATTACTTCCTACAACCTCACAAACTTTACCTCTTTATAATATTAGTATAGATTATCATTAAAAATTTTAGCTTATCACCGGATGGGTATGCGGAGTTACGCCACGCCGCCATGTTAACTTTTTTTGTTGAGAGGAACCGCTAAAGTAACAATTGTTATGAATTATGGTTGCATTATCAGTTTTAATATATTACGATTAGTTTCTTATTCTGACACTAAGACGTAACAACGATGTTTTGCAGTAAAAACGTTTTTTTTTTAGATACAATGGCATAGTAATTTGACGACAAATGTTCGGTCGATATTTAATTTTGTCGTTGGGTAGGTACATTTTGTAGCATTCTCCTTTAGCATGCTAAATGTGTCTATAGTCCATTCGGCTAAGACGGGAGCAAAGGGAACGTTATACGGCCCTGAACCTTGCTGTGGCGTACCAAAAAGCCTCGCAAACCTAATTCTCAAACAAATATGTTTAGAACAACCGACCGTAAGACGGCCCATGAGGCCTTATTTATTTATTTATTTATTTGCAGCTGTTATAAAAAACATATACAAAAAAAAACAAGAACACACAGATTAAAATTAAAACTATAAATAGACAAAGACTATGAAATAAAGCTACAAACGCTGCAAATTAGGGATATCCTCAGGATATCTCTTATCCTGGTTTTCAGGATACACCTATTAATTATTGATATATAGGTATATGATTTTAAAAATAAAATAACCAAATCAAATAAATCTTAAAACAAAAAATCCAAATAATCATAATCAAATAAATACACAAATCGAAATAATCAAAATCAAGATATTTAACATCAAATGATATTAAAAGAAAATAACGTAATTACATAAATTTAATAATCTACATATAATAAATCAAAAATAATCAAAATCAAAATATTTAACATTAAATAATCAGGTTACAAATTAATAAATAAACGAAGACAATAGTAATAATCCAATTAGCAATAGTTATTTTAAAATAAAATCAAATTATGACATCTAAATATCTTCCTTTAATAATAAACTTTTAAAGTGGTCCTTAAATACTGCAATTGATTTCGATCGCAAAGCCATTCCCAACCGATTCCATACAACCGCAGAATAATACGAAAAGCTGCACTGGAAATGTGTAGTTTATTATTAATAGGAACAATCTACTATAGCTATGTAGTTTATTATTAATTATCGCTTAATAGGAACAATCTACGCATACTGATGAGGGCGCTCACGGGGCATTGTGGCCTGAACAAACACAGCATGCTCAACTTTCCGCATAACGATGCGAAACCGCATACCCATCCGGTGATAACCGACAATTTTTCATATAATGACGTCACAATGATGTGAGATTGGCCGCCATAATAACAAGGACATCCATGACAACAGCTTTCCAACAACATAATATGTCTGGTCGTTATTGGTAAAAAGGACGCCTTCCATATATTTTTCCCATCCTCCTTTAGCATTATTTTTTTTTAAAGAATAGGTCACCCCAACTTTGATTGTTTTACAGAATTTTGTAATACGGACAGTATTATCGAGATATGCTTTAAAGATTCAGAAGAATGTTTAAAAGAAAACCGCCCTATTGTAAAATAATAATTGTCGAATGATGTGCTATTAAAAATATGTACTTAAACTTGGTGCACACGCCCGAGTTCTGTATTCTTCAAGAGAACACTACAATTAAGCCGAAGAATCGAGGTGTGTTCCATTTAAAGAACATTTCTATTCTTCGCACCCGAAGATACTCGCTGAATGGAAAACATCTCGGTTCGTTAATGTTAAAGATATTATGTAATACGATATAATAACATTTTAAATGTTAGAAAATATTGTAAAATATATGTCGTTTAAAATATGTTGTTTGTTTTAACATTATTTTGACATGGTTTATCGGTGATTGCCATAAAGCAACAAGAAGAAGAAGAAACGCGCACAGTCGTGCTCAAATGAAGGCAGTGAATGAAGGGAGCTAATGGGCCCTTGCTGAGTTGGCCACGAAGACCCATTCTGTTCAGGGTTGGTTACACTCACGGGTCAACACCCATCCGGCGGCCTCCACGTATAAAGTGCGAGCCCGGGTAGGACTCTGGCCTTAGGGCTAGTTTCCCCTAGGAATCAACCTTCCGGCGCTCCTGGACGGTCTGCGCACCGTGCGGCGTAAGTCAATCGATTGTGCACTCTGACTAACATCTTGCGTTGTCAACTACAACGGGCGAGCCCGTCACCACAGGACGTTTTAACGATTAGTCGTTCTGTCGCCCTGCAGTGAACGTAGAAGACTTTGGACAGTACAATTCTACGTCCAGCTACGTCACAACCCGTGTGAGTCCAACGCCTTACCGCGAGTGAGCCAGGAATAAACCCGGCGGGCTCGAGATACTCGCGCCCTCACTTCCAATTGTGACCAGATTTCTCCGGTCTCTCGATTGGTTCCGAGTTCGAGGTCGCTTGCGCGGTCCTCTCCCTTACGAAGCGGTGAAACGGAGTGCACCGAATCTGTCGCGGACCAAGGCGTCCTTTGCCCGACTATGAACCGGGATCGGATGGCCAATGGTCATTTCAAGAGCAGTCGCCGTAAGGTAGACAACTACCCCCGCTCTATAGGAAACAATACAGTTCCCAGACTCCCCCGATTGTTAGTCGGAGAGCACAATCGATTGGCTTGCGCCGCTCGGTGCGCAGACCGTCCAGGAGCGCCAGAGGATTGATTCCCAGGGGAGACTGGTTGACCCAGTGTCCTACCCAGGCTCGCACCCCATGCGTGGAGGCCATCGGATGGGTGTTGACCCGTGAGTGTGACCGACCCTGAAACAGAATGGGTCTTCGTGGCCAACTCAGCAAGGGCCCATTAGCTCTAACAGTCGGGGGAGTCTCGAAGCAGTACTGTTTCCTGCAGAGCAGGGGTGGTTGCGGACCTTACGGCGACGGCTCTTGAAACGACCATCGGCTACCCAATCCTGGGTGAACAGCCGGGCAAAGGATGCCCTGGTCCGCGATAGATTCGGTATACACCGCTTCACCGCTTCGTAAAGGAGAGGACCGCGCAAGGGAACTCGAACTCGTAACCAATTGAGAGACCGGAGTAATCTGGTCGCAATTCGAAGCAAGGGCGTGAGTGTAAGCTCGCTGGGTAACACTCCTGGCTTCTCGCGGTTATGGCGTTGGCCTCTTGCGTGCGGGCATGTGGCGGAGCTTGGCAGTGGATTGTTTTGTCCAAGTCTTCTGCGTTCACTTCACGGGAGAGAGAACGACTAATCGTTAAAATTTCCTGAGGTGACGGGTCCGTCCGTTGTAGTTGACAACTCTATATGCTCAGATGAAGGCACGAGTCCTCCAATCGCGCACGGGTTTGTAACCGAAATTTTCTTCCAAACACGTGTTGAATTCAAGACGATAAAGCATTTATTCTCCAATTCTTGTTCTTGTTCTTGTTGTTGTTGTTGTTATGCCATTTGAATCAGTAATTGATCCCCACATAAGAACCATATTGACCCAATGTCGCTTGCGGCATTTTGAATGCCAGCGCGTCGTCGCGAGAAGAGCGCGCTCATCTCATTGTATGACAAAAATAATATAAACGGGCTCTGCAAAATATTATTTTTAAAATATACTGATATTTTATTTGAAAAAAATAATCGTCAGTACTACAAGTTTATTGTACATAGTTTATGTAAAAAAAACAAACTTGAAAAAAAACACACAGTAATAAGTAATATTTAACAGTGAATATGGATGAAAGTTACACTTTTTATATAATTTTTTTTAACAAGAAAAACTTATTTTTTTAAATTTATGCGAAAGCATCCCTCTTTACAACTATTGTTAAAATGCCGTAGTATTTTTTTTGAGTTTCTTGATCGTGCAGTTTAGTGTGAGGCACGTTTCAAAAAATGCTCTAAAATGAAAATTTCCTGTATAGCTCCCAGATTTAATTATTTTCCTCAATTTTCCAATACTTTAAAAAAAATCTGAAATAGCTATCTACTTAAGAAAGGTACCGTGAGTTACGATAATTTTTTTTTGTTGGCTAACATCATCAGTTATTTCAGTATGACTGTTCAAAAATTGCCAAAAAATGTAATTTTCGAAATTTACCTACATCGTCGCCTTAAGGAGTGATATTTAGCAGATCGCTGTGATATTCTAATATACGAGGATAGCACAAACAAATTAGTAGTAGGTACGACAATTAGGCCACTTTCTAGATGGCTATCGCGGCGATCGTATTGTTTAACAGCTGCGCTATCCATAACTGTTATTCATTCCGGACAATGTGTGAAATTTCAAAAAGTCAAAAAGTAAAAAATGCGAAAGTCAAAAAAGTCGAAAAAGTCAAAAAAGTCGAAAAAGTCGAAAAAGTCGATAAAGTCGAAAAAGTCGAAAAAGTCGTAAATTCGGAAAAGTCGGAAAAGTCGAAAAGTCGAAAAGGTTGAACAAGTCGAAAAAGTCGAAAAAATCGGAAGTCTAAAAAGCGAAAAAAGTCAAACAAGGCGAAAATTACAAGACTGCAACGCTGTAAAGTGTTCAATATGTGCGCGTAAGTGGACTTTATCGGGAATATCTTTGAAGCATACCTCAAGAAAACGTTGATTCAGTTTGTCAACGGGAGAGCAAGAAATATTACTCTACAACGGATGCAGGGCGCAGATGGGATGCGGACCCGTGTCTGCGACCCAACCTTTCTGTATGTTTTGCGTCTTTTCTATACATTTTGTATGAAAGTTCTTTAAAAGAACTCCACGTCCGCGACGTGTCCGAGTCTTCCGTCCGTTATGTGTGGCTCGCGAATAAGGGCAGGCTATGCTCTTTCTTTCGAAATTCGATTTATGCTTCGATTCGTTTGGGAACAGTCACAAGACACAAGATGTCATTAGTGTCTCATTTTCACAAAAAAGAAATATTGATCAAGGCCAACGACTTTTCCGCGTTTTCTCTTTTTTCCGGAGGTAAAAAAATACATTTAAGTACCTACCTAATATGTATTCTTTTTAAATCGCATAGTATTATTATATTATTATTATATTATAGTTTTGTTTTTTTCTGAGGTACCTATAATTTAAATAAAATTTATTTTTCATTAGAAACACAAATATGTTTGGTTTACAGACAAAACACATTTTTTTCACTTTAATTTAACATATTAATTTTCGTGGGCACTTGGGACTTTCAACGTACGAGAGCAGACTGTACCACTTAGGTGTAAATTCTCTAGAAGACCTACGCACAGTGGCTGATATGAAACTACTACAAAAAATAATCCACAATACTATATATAGTCCTTACCCTGTTGAAAACTTGTACTTTTTCTTAACACCGCGATTGGTTCGCAATTTTCGTATGCTCAATGAGGTCTCTCGCGCCAACACGAACTACGGGAAAACTATCGCTTACAGGCTGTTATAAACCATACGATGTCCGTTTCTCCACCATAGATATTTTCAACCTTAACCAACCGACGTTCGCCCAGAAACTATTGAAATTGTTTGAACGTAATGAGCTTGCAGGTACCTAAATTTGAAAAACTATATAAAAAACTGGTAACAAACATACAATCTACGATAAAAATATTCTTAAATCTAAATCATTTATTTATATACTTACTAGCTGAACCGGCGAACTTCGTACCGCCTAACAGTCAATGAATGTCGTGTTAAAGATTAGCTGAACTTAATTTATGATTTTATGAAAGTAATACAATGAATACAAAATAAATATTAAGTTCACTACTTTATTAGGATAATAACACAAAAAGAAATATAAAAGTACAAAAAGTAAGTATATCAATCGCGTATCAGCAAGACATGATTGAATTAAACTATTTACATATTGTGCAGCATGGGATGCACTCGGTTTAATTCTCTTCATTGAAGCACCTTGTTATATACGACATTTTTTGTTTTTTTTTATCAGACGCAAGAACAAATAAAGCGGATGATTTGCCGACACGTGAACATGCCACGTACAACTGACAATGAGAAAAATACGGATTTAGATTTTGTATGGGAAAATGTTTTTTCTTTTATTTGAATTTTTCGTCAATTTTCCAATTTTCGTTTTTATTAGTTATTCTGCTATTCGGTACGGAGACAAATACTACAAATCAAAAACCATGAAAATCGGTCCAGGCGTTCTCGAGTTATAAGTGTTCCAACAAACCCGACTTTGTTTTATACATAAAGATTATGCAACACAGCACCTACTATAATTATCTATATATCTATATATTCACTATACGACGTATCTGTATTATATATCTAGGTATATATCCACATACCAACTCCTTCCTAATCACAAATTCCCTGCATTTCTGTGACTTTCTATTTATACTCAATATTTGATACGAATTAGTACGAGTGTCATACAGAAAGTAAGGTTACAACATTTATGTAGGATCGAAACATGCTTTTATTTATTTGAAATTTACAGGAGACTTCACAAATATATTAAACTATTTTTCAACGTAATCGCCGTCGAGATTGAGACATTTCTGTAGTTGGGGCATCAGATTTTGTACGGCAGTGTCATTGACCCCGCCACCAGCTCTTTCAGCCACTTCTTCACGGCTTCCTCGTCCTCCAAAAACCGATCCAAAAACTTATTTAGTTTAGTGAAAAGGTTACAACTTGCGGTGTCAACTACAACGGGCGAGCCCGTCACCACAGGACGTTTTAACGATTTTCTCGTTCTATCGCCCTGCAGTGAACGTAGAAGACTTTGGACAGAACAAATCCAACGTCCAGCTACGTCACAACCCGCAAGAAGCCAACGCCTTACCGCGAGATAGCCAGTGTTACCTGGCTGCCCGACCCTCGCGCCCTTGCTTCCAATTGTGACCAGATTTCTCCGGTCTCTCGATTGGTTCCGAGTTCGAGGTCGCTTGCGCGGTCCTCTCCCTTACGAAGCGGTGAAACGGTGTGCACCGAATCTATCGCGGACCAAGGCGTCCTTTGCCCGACTCTGAACCGGGATCGGATGGCCAATGGTCATTTCAAGAGCAGTCGCCGTAAGGTAGACAACCACCCCCGCTCTATAGGAAACAATACTGTTCCCAGACTCCTCCGACTGTTAGTCGGAGAGCACAGTCGATTGGCTTGCGCCGCTCGGTGCGCAGGCCGTCCAGGAGCGCCAGAGGTTTGATTCCCAGGGGAGACTGGTTGACCCAGTGTCCTACCCAGGTTCGCACCCCATGCGTGGAGGCCATCGGATGGGTGTTGACCCGTGAGTGTGACCGACCCTGAACACATGGGTCATCGTGGCCACCTCATCATGGGCCCATTAGCTCCCAGTGAAACAAAAAGTGAAAAGGTTACAGTCCTAAGGCGACAAGTCGGATGAATAGGGGGAATGGGTGACAATACCCCCATCCAAACGATGTCAGCAGCTCGTTTAAAACTCGCGCGGTGTGGGGCCTGGCGTTGTCATGCAAAAGGCTGACTCCATGGGTCAGCATTCCGCTTCTGCGGTTCTGAATTGCTCGTTTTAGGGTATTGCAGTAAGCCTCTGCATTAATGGAAGTCCCTTTAGGTATATAATCTACCTGCAGGATCCCCTTACGGATTTAAGAAACAGCTGCTATGACTTTTCCGGCGGAATGGGTCGTCGTGAACGTTTCGGTGGCTGGGGAAGATGAATGACGCCACTGAAGTGATTGGTTTTTAGATTGTGGGGTGTAGTCACACACCCACGTCCCATTCCTCGTCATCCGGTGGATATTCGGGGCGTTATAGTTCTTCAAAGTCAACAATGGATGACCGCGAGGATCTCGCACGGACGGGAGGTGGCTGGGGCGAGCGACTACCTCTCCATCGGAATAATTTACTGTGATTGAACGAAAGGACTCCTGCTATTTCAACGGCACACTTGGCAGAAATCACCCTCTTTGGGTGGAGCCATCAAACAAAAAAGAAGAAGAAGAACGAAAGGACCGACAAATACGCGGGACCTAGCAAACTGACTGCACTATAATCCAGGTGCACCAACTTCGAAATAAAAAAAACCATTGGGCCCTCGTAAACTTACTTTCTGGATGACCCTCGATTTTTAATGTAAATAATGCTAATATTACTTAACACGTTGAACGCAATACTAAAAACCATGTTTAGCCCAGTGGACCGCGGCGGACACCTTGTGACTGCCAGTATATCGGGTCCAGGGGGCCGTGTCGGACACCATGTGTCCGCATGCCCTTGATCACTTCAAAAGCCTGTAGGCGGCCAACGGACAGCATTTCGGCTGTTTTTACTAAGGCAAGTGACCCGCGCGGCCCCACAGTACAACCTGACCACTTGGCACAAAAAAGGAAAGACGGTTGGACATTCTCACAGGCCGAGTCGGACACTGGTGTCTGCCATTTGACATCTCGGAAAATAATGAGTAAATCGCTGTTTCCGTAAGTCACCCATTAATTTTGAGTTATTTACTGTTTTTTATTTGCGAAAAAGCACCTTAACGATTTTTGTACGATTCTAGATTTATTGGTGCGGCCCCGGGGGAAAGAATGCTGTCGGACACATAGTGTCCGTCATGGCGTTCAACGTGTTAAAATTGTAACTATCGCAGGAAACGATTATCGGCCGAAGGTTTTCTTTTTCTCTTTTTTCTGTATAAGTACGAGTAGGTATATTGTATGCGCTGTATGTAGTAAACCCAAATTTTAAAAAAGAAATTACCAAAAAATAGACAAAGGTGGCATTGATCGTTTTTTTCCACAACCCTTCATTTAATTTTGCCGAACTTCGAGTGTTACTAAGAATTTTATAAAATCCCGTTTTCCTCGTGCTTGTTAAGATACATTGAAGAATATATTATACATATTAATACATTTTAATGACCTCGTTTGTATAATATAGTTGTATTTCCAGTTTTTGGAATCGTAATATCATATATTCTTAATGTCTCAGAGCATTAGTGTTGACTCACTGGGAAATCGGTTGTATCGTGTTTTCGAAGTAAACATATATATTCAGATTCAAACTATTCAAAATTCCGAGAGAGAGAGCGAGAGAGGTGGAATAAAGGAGTTTTGAAAGGTTCGCCATCAACATATCAAGTGCAACATGATGAAAATGATTGGATTATTTGTGCTTTGCTTGGCTATCGTTATCGAATGCCAGTATGACGTTGGTAAGTTTCCTTGTTGTTATTGAGACCTCAATAAATAAAATACAAACGGAGCTGCCATGGAATTCACCGACCGAAGTCGGGCCTATCATATAGCACCTATTATTACACTTCTGGGGGGTGAGCAGTGGATTCCGGACTAACGACCGACTGTGGTAGGTTTAAGACAGCTGTCTTGCCACATGTGAGCGTGCACCTTACCACCAATTCACTCCCCCTTTTAAGCCATAGAATTTGAGATGCGGAAATCGCGGTTTTAGATATTTTTTTCTAAGAAGGTGTTGATTATTTTCCTGGAGAGACCAAGATCTTGTCTGCTTAGAGACCGAATCAACCTCCAGAATCCAATCTGTAGCTTTCTCGATTATTGAGAAAGGTTTTGTAGTTAAATGTTTTTTGCCTTTAGAGCCATCCCGCACAAACTGTATTGGGGGTTTGGAGGATACTGTCAAACCCTTGTTGGCACGAGCCACTGAGAGACTAATTACCTCGCGAATAACAGCGAGAACTTTGTCATGGCGGTAAGTGTACCGTCCTTGATCTAAGGCCACCTTGCAGCCAGCTATAATGTGTCTAGCTGTGCAAGGGGTATTGCTACAGAGGGGACAAGAACTATCCTCGGCAAAGCTCCAACGAGCGAGGTTACTGGGGTCTGGAAGTGTATGCTGAAAGGCATTCAAATAAAATTTCAGCATCTCTGGCGTCCAGTCATAGAGCATTACCTTCCATTGCATTGGAGGCGGAATGCAAAAGTCCCCAATTGTTGTCCAATCATTCTGGCATTGAAGGCCAATAGCATGAGCCATACTCTTGCTGTCGTAATCTCCCCGCAAAAGAGACTTCTTCAAGTCCACGTCGCTCGTGGTTGTACTGCCATACCCCAGACCAGTGCCATTCTGGCTGATTCCAGTAAGGAACTTTCTGTGGAAGTCTACGCGGGCTTGTAGATCATTTGACTCACTACGGCCTTTGTAGATCATTTGACTTCACTCCTCCCTTCGAAGCCATAGAATTTGAGATGCGCAAATTGCGGTTTTAGATAATTTTTCTAGGAAAGAGTTGATTATTTTTCTGGAAAGGCCAAGGTCTTTAAAGAGGTGAAATAGATATTTAGCTGGCAGGCCACGAGCGTCAACTTCCACCGCGTGAAGGTGAACAGTGAAGCCGTTCCGGGTGACGGCATTTGCGAGATCATGGTATTTATTTAATTTGTACTCGTGGTCTTTTGGGATATTTGATTCCCATGGAACAATTCTACGATGAGGGTCATCTTCCGAAATAAAGAGTAAAGAGTTATATCTGGACGCAGGGCTGTGCATCCGAGACTTTCAGGGAATTTATACTGCTTAGAGACCGAATCGACCTCCAGAAACCATCTGAAGCTTTCTTGATTATTAAGAAGGGTTTTGTAGTGAAATGTTTTTTGCCTTTAGAGCCATCCCGCACAGACTGTATTGGGGGTTTGGAGGTTCTGCACTCTACTGTACTGTATTAAAAAATATATCCTTATTATTTCTTTTTTTTCTCTCCTTACAGTACAGTAGTGTATACATGCACCGATAACATCATAAATAGCTGCTATTTCTATTTTAGGTGATTTGTGCGTAACCTGGGCATGGAAACCTGGAAAATGCGAGAGACTTGACCGCTGTCCGGCTTTGGCTAACCCTAATAATATGGACGATCCAATGGTATTTAATCAGTGTTTATTAAATTTATATCAAGGGCTGGGAGTTCTGGTAAGGGCCCTATTAATCGTTGTGCTGTCGCGCTTCCTTCTAGAATAATTATATGATATATACGGTACTTAGAGGTTTCAACTACAACAGGCGAACCCGTCACCTCAGGAAGTTTAAACGATATTGATCGTTCTATCTCCCGTGAGATGAGCGTCGAAGACTTAGAGACGAATACAAACCCACCGCTGCACCGTCGAGCTAAGCCGATATGCCCATCAGATTCCAACGCCTTACGGCGACGCACCGGGACAGGTTACGCCGCAGTCGCACGGTGCGAAAGCCGTCCAGTAGCGCCGGGAGGTAATCCCCCAGAAAAAACCGATCCACCAGTCGTGAGGCCCGAGACGCGAGGGTCCTTCCTTGAGTCTCTCACACGAAGAGGGTACTGAACAGGAGCTGAATCGTGAGTTGGACCGACCCGAAAACGCATATTATGGCCCAAGCTGCATGAAACCGTTCGCTACCAAATATGGTAAATTTAATATGGTAAACTGTGGTAAAGTGGTACAACTGTTACCAGTGGTGGTAAAGTGATACCATATATGGTAGGTAAACTAGCTGCGCCCCGCGGTTTCACCCGCGTGGTGATGGAAAATTGTGATAATGATGATAGAAAACTATATATCTTTATAAATTATAGCCTATGTGTTATTCTTTTGTGTAAGCTATATTATTGTAAAGTTTCATCAAAATCCATTCAGTAGTTTTTGTGTGAAAGGTAACAAACATCCATACATACATTCTTACAAACTTTCGCGTTTATAGTATTAGTAGGATTATATATGGCACTAGTGACTAGTGGAATGTTATTCGGCGATGCTCTGCTATCCGCTTCCTACCCCCTCCTACTCTACCACCTCTCCCTCCCCCCTCACCCATATAACCTATTAGTATGTTAATCACCTTCAGCCTCTAATCTTTCTATTCAAAAAATGACATCATTGGTCCTTCTCAATTTTCATGGTGATCGGTTAAACGGTATAAAAGTTGATGTGCTGCAGCGCCACCTAGTGGCGAGTTACAACCAAGTGGATAGAGCGAAAATATTAACCTTTCTCAAATAGCTATGTATACCAATTTTCACGGCGATAGGTTTAACAGTGTAGAAGTTAATGCGCTGTAGCGCCACCTATTGGCGAGTTACAACAAAGCAGATATCCTTCTCTAAAAACCTTGTGCTAAATTTCATGGTGATCGGTCAAACGGTGTCGAAGTCCAGCTCGGCAGACAGACACATATGATCTGTACAGGCAGACAGACACATATGACTTGCTTGAAATAGTATCCTTTCTCAAATAGCTATATATAGTCCAGCCCATTTTTTAAGGTACAAATGGGTGGGCAACTGCCCCCTCCCCCCCCCCCCCCCCCAGTCGCGAGTTTTGCCCCCCCAGTGAAAGCTGTTTGACCACAATGTAAAAACGTAAAAACGTTGATTTTTTTAAACAACTTGTATTTTTATAAAATATACGATGTACTTTATTTATTTTTTATTATACCTACTAAGTATACATATAGAAGAAGAAGGACTTCACAAATTCACCTCCTTTCTAAAACAAATCTTGATGATCTCATTCAATTTTCTTGATGAACTTTCCGATTTTTTCCGTGCAGTGCATTTACAGCGCGTTGATTTAAATATTAAACGTTGATCTCTATTATTCAAAACTTAAGAAGCTATTTTTAATTTTGTTACAGATTAATCGTTACCGATTCGTTTGACATCGACATTTCAAAAATCTTGAGAATAGATCCGCACCTCCCCCAACTAATTTTTACAGATTTGTTTGACATCGACATTAGGAAAATCTTGAAAATTGATTTTCACCCCTCCCCCCACCCCAGGAAATCAGCAAGCCTAGTTAAAACATTTGAAATTCCACCTTTTCGCTGAAAATCCGCGTTTTTAAACACTGGTACTGCGTTTTCTATTTTTTCATCTGGCAACATTGGCTGCCGCGTACGCCGTATGGGAAGGGGGGGACGTCCAATGGGAAGGACGTCCAATGGGAAGGGGGGGGGGGGGAGTACGGTACGGCCCGGAGGATTTTTTCCGGCGTGGAACCGCGGTGCCCCCCCAGTGAAAATTTCTTAAAAAATGCCCTGATATATACCAAATGTCACGGCGATCAGTTCAACGGTATAGAAGCTGGTGCGCTGCAGCGGCATCTAGTGGCCAGTTATAACAAAGCAGATATCATAAATCTTCTCCATGAAAAAATACATATTAGGTCTTTGAATTGAAAAGATTTATTTCGAAACAAATTGAAAAGTGCATTTCATTCAATGTAAGTATTGTCCATCGCTAGCTATGACGTTCTCCCATCTTTCTGGCAAGAGACAGATGCCCCGGCGGAAGAAGTCTTCGTCCTTGGAGGCTATCCATGAATACAGCCATTTTTCAATATCCTCGAAAGACTGAAAGCGCTGCTCGGAAAGGCCATGGGCCATCGACCGGAACAAATAGTAATCGGATGGCGCAATATCTGGGGAGTACGGCGGGTGAGGTAGGATGTCCCAGCGAAGCGCTTCCAGGAAGTTCTTGACCTTCATCGCGACGTGTGGTCGAGCATGGTCATGCTGGAAAATTACCTTGTCGTGCCTTTTAGCGTATTCCGGCCGTTTTATCTTCACAGCGTCGCTCAAATTTTTGAGCTGAGCTCGATAGCGATCGCCCGTGATGGTTTCTCCCGGTTTCAGCAGCTCGTAATAGATGACACCCTTTTGGTCCCACTAAATGCAAAGCATTACCTTGGATCCGTGGATGTCTCTCTTCGGCGTGGCTGTTGATGTCGATGGAAGTGATTCACCGGGGTACGAGCGATATTTTTTGCATTTAGGATTCTCGTAAAAGATCCACTTTTTGTCGCCGGTGATTATTCGGCGGAGAAAACCTTTTCTTTTTTGACGGCGAAGGAGCATTTCACAAGTCATGAAACGTCTTTCGATGCCTCTCGGCTTCAACTCGTGAGGAACCCAATGCCCTTCCTTTTGAATGACTCCCATAGATTTTAAACGTCTAGAAACGGTTGAGGGATGAACATTAAGCACTTCACTTATCTTTGCCAGCGTCAGACTCGAATCTTCATGGAGTATGGACTCCAATTCGGCTTCTTCAAATTTTTGCTCCTGGCCCGGGCGATCTTTGTCTTGCACGTCGAAATCACCCCTTTTGAATCGGAGAAACTAAGCCTCGACAGTCATTTCTGTCGAAGTAAATTCCCCGTAAGCCGTAAGATGAAAGCAGAAGAGCATTGCTTCCCCCAAATGATATTTTGTCGGCTAAAATTTCGACAACTTCGAAGCTAACAAAATTACCGTTGTTGACACTTCAACGAAATGACACAGACTGAAAATTGAAGCCTAATAATAATAATAATAAACTCTTTATTTGCATTTAAAAAGTATACAAAAAAGGCGAGCTTATTGCTACATGGCAATGTCTTACAGCTAACCTAAACATAGTGGTACATGCGCGCATTGTGAAAATAAAGATTATTACATAACATACAGACACGTGGAAGAATTTAAGACTAATAGTGCCCGAGGAGAGGAAATTGGGGGAGGAACAGGAGAGAAAGGGAAGAACTGGTTACTTCTTAGAAAGGTAGTAATCCTTAAGGTGAGTCTTAAACGATGGTAAAGAAGGCGAGTTTCGTATATTTGCTGGGAGATCGTTCCAGAGTCTTGCAGCATGGACACAGAAAGAATAGGAATAGAAATCACTATTATGACTCGGAATTTTTAATAAACTGTCAGAGGCTGACTGAAGTACGAGACCGTGGGAACTTAGTGGTTCAAAAAGCTCCTGGAGATAGGATGGTGTTAGTTGGGTGAGTACACGATATAGGAGAGCCAGTATATGAACATTTCTTCTTTGGCGTATTGGCAACCACTTTAACTGTGCACTATATATAGTGCACAGTTAAAGTGGTTGCCAATACGCCAAAGAAGAAATGTTCATATACTGGCTCTCCTATATCGTGTACTCACCCAACTAACACCATCCTATCTCCAGGAGCTTTTTGAACCACTAAGTTCCCACGGTCTCGTACGACTATAGTCGGACACGTGATCATACTTACGTAGACCGAAGATGAATCGTATGCATACATTTTGCAAACGTTCAAGTTTGTTGAGACCCTATAGTCGGACACGTGATCATACTTACGTAGACCGAAGATGAATCGTATGCATACATTTTGCAAACGTTCAAGTTTGTTGAGCAGTTCCTCTGATAAATCGAGATAAGCCACATCTGCATAGTCAAGGAGAGGCAAGAGGAGAGACTGTGCAAGAGATTTTTTTGTGTCCATAGGAAGAAATCTTCTGAGTGTTTGCAGAGGGTGAAAACTAGCAAATATTTTACGACTTACCTCGTCCACGTGTGGTTGCCAGGATAAATGTTCATCGATAATTAGACCAAGATCTTTCACTTTTTGCGACAATGGTATGGTGATATCGTTTAGTTTTAAAAGCGGAAGGGATTTTACATTTACTCTGGAGAGCAATTTACGACCTCCAATGAGTATAGCCTGGGATTTCAAAGGGTTGATTAGTAGACCCATCAGCGCACACCATTCACAAATGGCCTGAAGATCAGAGTTCATGATGGCGATCGAGGCATTGATGTTTTCGGGAGAGAAATGATTATATATTTGGACATCATCTGCATACAGATGAGTATGTCCACGAACTTGGTTGGAGATAGGATTTATAAAAATTGAGAAAAGAAGCGGGGACAGAACCGCACCTTGTGGAACTCCAGCTGTTAGATTAACCCATTCGGATGATCGATCGCCTACTTTTATACGCTGTTGTCTGGCTCTGAGATAGGAGCTGAACCAATTAATAACCTAATGATGACCCTTTGACATGAAGTATTTTGCAATTTGGTAAATGACTAGAAATATAAGTTACGGTATTTTTTGGGAAATCGAAGTTTTCAATGCAAGGTCCTAATATATGCATGTGACAAATTTCATGACGATTGATCAAACGGTGTCGAAGTCTATTAAGCTTGGATAGACTGGCAGACAGACATATATGACTTGCTTGAAATATTATCCTTGCTCAAATAGCTATGTATACCAATTTTCACGGTGATCGGTTTAACGGTATAGGTAAACCTACCACAGTCGGTCGTTATCCGGAATCCACTGCTCATCGCCCAGAAGTGTAAAAATTATGATGGGCCCGACTCCGGTCGGTGAATTCCATGGCAGCTCCTTTTGTATTTTATTTTATTATTGATGCGCTGCAGCGCCACTTAGTGGCAAGTTACGACAAAGGGTATATCATAAAACGTAAGACAAACCGTTCACACGTTCTGTTAATGATACTAATTTCAAATTCAACAGTAGGGAATTTTACGAGCTCTTATCGCCATGTCTTTCTCGTTTCGTACATATGTCTCTCTCTTGCAAGAGTAAAATGTTGGATTGACAAGA
This sequence comes from Micropterix aruncella, assembly GCA_944548615.1. Classification (NCBI taxonomy): domain Eukaryota; kingdom Metazoa; phylum Arthropoda; class Insecta; order Lepidoptera; family Micropterigidae; genus Micropterix; species Micropterix aruncella. The sequence continues at coordinate 5,426,171 of OX155978.1, forward strand.
AGCATTTATTTTTCGTATTATATCCGTTTATTATGGAAAAAATGGCGGCTTTCAATTTTGTTCTAAATTCAATTTCTTTTTCACAGATTTGTTCCGAAGAAAACGGTGTGACAGTTGTCTGTTGCGAATATCAAGAAGAAGCCAACAATGGAAATAATCAACAACAGGACGTTCCGATAAACCAGCGGAAACCAAATCGAAGGCAATAATATTATATGATAACACCAAATTAATAAAAACCCATTATCGATCGCCTTTTTTATTTAAACTTCGCGGCGGAACGCCATTCGCCCACGGAGGCGTATTGCCGTCTCTTTCGCACTGAGGCGTTGGTATATCTTTCTCTTTCGCGCGCTGTCAATGTTGGTAGTTGGACACGTAGAGTATCGATAACACTCTTAATACTCGTTACGTCATTGCATATCTTGATAAAAATTCTACAAATAGTATATGAGGTGGTGTACACAGATTATTTCCAAGATATTTAAAACAATAATGAATTCGTCTGATTTTCTTCTGCGTATGTAATGATAGGCGTGTCGCAACAGTGAAGAATACTGATTATATTACCTTTGAATGATTCTTTTTTTTTAATTACATAATATGTTCAGTCTGGCCAGAAAGAGTAGACCCTAGTTTTGGGGGAAGAATATTGATATTGCAACACAGTAATGTGAGAATAGTGACTAAATTGTCTAGGGACATGTCTCAATACCGTCTCCTAAAAGACGTATTCAGTAAAGATAATATAATAATAATATTCAGTACCTACACAGACTGTACTCAGACTAGTCTTGCTGCTTCTTTACTGATTCTATCACGGAACATCGACGTTTGAATGATTTAGCTTTAAAGAAAAATAAAAAATGTGAATCTTGCAATAATCATTAATTTTGAATTCGATTGAGATAGTTAGTTACCAACAATAATTTGTGCTTAAACTATACGAAATATCAGAAAAATCATAACCTCAAAATGTACGAGGAAGTACATTTTGAGACACTGAAATAACTACTTTTTTTTTATTATTATTAAATTTATTCCAAGCAAATTTATTATAAAAAATTTATTTAAATTTATTACTCTTGCTCCGCTTCGAATACTTTTGTTCATTTATAACGTTAAAGAATATGAATACCAAAAAATTATGACAAAATGAATGCAATTTCATGAATTGAACTATGAGGAAAAACATAATTTGTCACATGGGTTAATATTGCCACATCAAATTATTTCCCCCCTTGTCGAGTTGATTTCTACTCTTAATAGCCAGACTGTACTCACTATACGAAATAAAAATAAAACAGAAATTTCACTAAAATTCGCATAGAATAATGCATATAAATCAACATTTTAGTAGACCTAAAATTTATATTTAATATTAATTAAAAGCTAACATTCTTTAACTAATTCGGAACAAAAAAGATTTACCCAAAGGTAGTAGATTATGGGGATTAAATATTATATGTAGATGAGTTTGAAATAATGAGAATATGTGGGCGAATAGAAAATGCGACCGATATTCCGCGCGACACTAAATTTCCGATGATTCTGGACGAGTAAGACCGCTATACATAGCTACTAATCAAGCGGATACATGTAGAAATGGCCCACACCGCAGTGCCGGATTAAGCCAGCGCGGGGCCCGTAGCAAATTCTCTCAAAAGGCCCTTGGTTTGCTTTAGGTTCTTAAGTTTAGGGTGTAAAATAAAATAGAACTTTTTGATAGATCCCTTTTATAAGGTAATAAAATATAGTTTTTGGAGGTACCGTGTAATCGAAAAATGTTTACAAAGAGAAATAAAAAAAATCGGCGCCACAGCTACCACCAAAACTCCGCAGGAAAATTAAATTGAGGAAATATTCAACTATCACAGTTTCAATCATATTCGACAATATAAATACAAAAACAAAATATATTTACAACAGTGCAACTGTTGTTTTAAAACTATACACATATGTACAATTTTCTTTTTCAACACACTGTGTGAAATTTTGCAATGCGGACAAAAACTACAATCTAAGTAAAATCAGACCGTTTTTTATATAATTCACACCGACAGATCAGCCATTATTGTACGGCGCACCTTTATTAACGAATACTAAATAAAATACAATAAAAAACTCTTACTTTACTCATAATAATTATGAAAAAGGAAATGCACAGCTTAACAAAAGTAAATAAACAGTGCCCAATATTTTTCGCCTTATTGAGCAATGCTTACAATATCATCAGTATAATATGTCATATCATGTATAATATCATCAGCTATGTATAGTAAAATTTTGAACTTCCTAAAGTAGGATTGTCAATACCTGCCAGACCGAAGTTTGATCAGCCGACTCGCCCATTAAATATAATCATCGGCGGTGCGCAGGCCCGAGTGTAAGAATTAATATCTTCAATTTAAGAAAAAACTACCTCACGCACTTTTTATATGTGATGTGTAATATCATCAGCTATGTATAGTAAAATTTTGGACTTCCTAAAGTGGGATTTTCGATGCCTGCCAGACCGAAGTTTGAGCGGCTGCCACGACCATTACATACAGTCATCGGCGCGGCGCGGGCCCGAGTATGGGAATTAATATCTCCAATTTAAGATAACTGTATGTAATGGTCGTGGCAGCCGCTCAAACTTCGGTCTGGCAGGCATCGAGAATCCCACTTTAGGGAGTTCAAAATTTTACTATACATAGCTGATGATATTGTACATCACATTTAAAAAGTGCGTGAGGTCGTTTTTTCTTACATTGGAGATATTAATTCCCAAACTCGGGCCCGCGCCCCGCCGAAGATTATATTTAATGGGCGAGGCGGCCGCTCAAACTTTGACCTGGCAGGCATCGAGAATCCCACTTTAGGAAGTTCAAATTTTTAGTATACATAGCTGATGATATTATACATCACATATAGAAAGTGTGTGAGGTCGTTTTTACTTAAATTGGAGATATTAATTCCCAAACTGGGGCCCGCGCCCCGCCGATGATTATATTTAATGGGCGAGGCGGCCGCTCAAACTTTGGCCTGGCAGGCATCGAGAATCCCACTTTAGGAAGTTCAAAATTTTACTATACATAGCTGATGATATTATACATCACATATAGGAAGTGCGTGAGGTCATTTTTACTTAAATTGGAGATATTAATTCCCAAACTCGGGCCCGCGCCGCGCCGATGACTTTATATAATTTTCGTGGCGGCCGCTCAAACTTGCGTCTGGCAGGCATCGAGAATCCCACTTTAGGAAGTCAAAAATTTTACTGTATATAGCTGATGATATTATTCTTCATATATAAAATGTACGTGAGGTCAGTTTTTCTTAAATTCGAGATATTAATTCCCAAACTCGGGCCCGCGCCGCGCCGATGACTTTATGTAATTTTCGTGGCGGCGGCTCAAACTTCCGTCTGGCAGGCATCGAGAATCCCACTTTAGGAAATTCAAAATTTTGCTATACATCGCTGATGATATTATACATCACATATAAAAAGTGCGTGAGGTCGTTTTTTCTTAAATTGGAGATATTAATTCCCAAACTCGGGCCCCGCCCCGCCGTTGATTATATTTAACGTTTCCAATTGTCCTGTTGCAGGCTGCAGCGATAATTTTACGCTCAGGCAGGCGTGGGTGCGCGGGGCCCCCCAATGCGCGGGACCCGTAGCATTTGCTACTCTTGCTACGTGGCTAATCCGGCACTGCCACACCGGTATAGAAACTGTACTTTCAAAGTTGCAACAGAGATTTTGGGTGATAAACCCCCGCCGAACAATCAAGAAACAAATACACGAATGTGTACAATTAGTCGTGCCAAACCGATCACTGCCCTTATAGTAAAGTAAAGTAAAGTAAAGTAAAAGGTATTTATTTCCAATACAACCATACAATTGTGTAGGAATGACAGTAATTAATCTTAAATTAGTTACTCAATTTAGACAAGAGATGATATACAATATATAGTTTTAAACTTACCAATTTACGAAAACATAGACTATATGATAACAGTTTACAACAAAATAATTAACGGTAAATAATATGTATTAGATTAAATGGGTAGATACTATGCTATGTATTTTCAAAATATTTTAAGAAGTCGTTATGGGCATACATGTTGATTTTAAGCAGATAGACTCGGATGGATCTCTTGAAAATATCGATGTTTTTAATTTCTTTTAATCTTTCGGGCAATTTATTGAAAAGTTTGAGGCCTAAGTATCGACTAGTCGCCTGGAACTTGGCAGTACGTGCTACGAACGGTTGGAGATACAGGGTTTTATTCCTGGTGTCATGCCGATGTACTTCCTCGTGGGAAATGGCCGAGCTCTTATTGCAATAGAATTCGCAAAGAGCTTCTTGAGCAAAAATCGCATATACGGTCAATATCCCTAGTTTTTAGAAGTGTTCACGACATGACTGCCGTGGACCAATACCTACTATCGCACGTATGGCTCTTTTCTGGAGAGTGAATACACTGTTGATGTGTGCTGCATTACCCCATAAAAGAATACCATAGCGCAGGTGTGACTCAACTAGCGCGTAATAGGCCGATATTACTTCAGTTCTCTCCAAACAATTTCTGATGCGTAATAGAGCATAGCAGGCTGACGAAAGTTTTGACTTAACATGCTCTATATGTAGATTCCATGACATCTTTGCATCCAGATGTAGTCCGAGGAATTTAACTGATTCCGCAAGTTCAACCGGGTAGTTAACTTTTATAGATGATGTCTTGCTATTAAAATTTAAAATAACAGTTTTAGACATATTTAGAGACATCTTGTTCGCATTAAACCAATCATCAAGTTCACCAAGAGATGTATTGAGATTGGCAGTGAGCGTATTTATGTTGTCAGCTTCAACTACAGCGCTAGTATCGTCTGGAAATTGGGTGACTTCACATTTAGATAGATTTGGACTCAGGTCATTTATGTAAATAATGAAAAGCAACGGTCCAAGAATTGAGCCTTGGGGTACTCCAATATTGACAGTAAGTATTTCGGAAGTTGCTACGGACTCGATTAGATCTCTGCCAATATTGGCTATTTCTACTTTTTGCATTCTGTTTTGCAGATAAGTCTTGAATAGGTTATTTGCCGTACCTCGGATGCCATAATAGTCTAATTTTGCAAGTAGAAGATCGGTTTGGACGCAATCAAAGGCTCGTCTGAGGTCACAAAAACTGGCAGCCGAATACCTTTTCATATTTAGACATGTATGTATTTGATTGCAACACTTCAACATTGCCTGTTGGGTCGATTTCTTTTTCATAAAACCAAATTGTGTGTTGCTCAAAATATTATTTTTCTTCAAAAACTCACGTATCCTGACTTCTATTATTTTTTCTAGAACCTTAGAGAATACGGTCAATAAAGATATGGGTCGATAGTTTTCGATATTATGTATATCACCTTTTTTAAAGACCGGTACTATTTTTGCCATTTTATAGCATTCAGGAAAGACACCATTACTTAAGAGCCTTATTACAAAATAGCGTAGGTATTCTTTTAAAATGAGTTGAAAAAATGAACGCATTTTTTTTTGGATGTAACTATAAAAGATAGGATAAATAAATAAATAAATAAATAAATAACTATTCAACCCTGGGAGAAAACCGCGTCACTGAGCGCTTTTCTCTTGCGCAAGCAAATATATACACAATTTCTAATTGTTTTTTGCAGTGTTTTCTCCTTTCTAATGACAATAATTTATATTATGTCGTATTGCTAAAAGAGTGAACTTTAATATAGTATAAGTATTATATAAGAATCTTATTTTATTTCTGAGAAAATTAGAATGATACAGGAAGATTTTTTTTTAATTTTGTGTAATTGTAAGTAATGTATACCTTGGATATGTGGTCAAAAAACGAGAAAATAAAGCCGTAGTGTACATCAAGAATACATGACGGACATAAAAAAAAATAGTATATGGTTTTCGTTGTAGTGATATTACTGTATTAAGGAGCTCAAAGTTTGCCTTCCGAGCGTTTTACGAATAACGACTTTCGGAAAATGGGCTGAATAAGTAAATAATATTCGTTATATCTAAAATTAAAGGCCGCTATGGTCAACATCAAGAAATGGTCCAGGTAATTCAGTAATTAAAGTTTGTAGAAATCTCTTCATTTCTTGGAATTAGAATGCCAAAAATCCACTTTTCTTGCCTTTCTGGAAAAAATATGTGATAGGGCTCTTAACGACATATTAAATAATATACTGAGGGGTTTAGATAAAATATCACTGGATTTCTTTAGTATATCAACTGAAAAATTGTCTATCCCAGTGGATTTTTTATTTTTCAATGAGTTTATAAATTTGGCTATTTCCATCTCAGATGTGGGTTTCAGGAATATCGAATTATATTTTTTTTTCATTAATTTCAACTTTTCATATGCTGTTGTAATTGGGGTCTGAATTGCAGATGCCAGACTTAAAGGTTTATTGATAAAGAAGTTATTGAATACGTTGCTCAAAACCAGAGCATTTGTTTCGAGTTTTTTATTGATTTCAATGGATAATGATGCGCTAAATCCTTTTCTCAATTTTCCGGTTTCATCGTTTATGGGACAGTTGCCTGAAGAAAGGTTACGTCACCATGTCCGATGTTTTGATTCTGTAGGCATGGACTACTTTGGCCCCCTAAAGGTTACGATTCGTAGAAAGGTAGAAAAAGATACGGCGTATTGTTTTCATGCCTAAGTACGAGAGCCACACACATTGAGATGGCCGACGAATTGTCAACAAGTTCCACTATTCAAGCGATTCGGCGGTTTGTAGCCAGACGCGGGAGACCAAGGGTGATTATTTCAGTCAACGACAGTAATCTACGGGGTGCGAGCGTGGAGCTGAAAAAGGCTATCCTCGAAGTGAACAATGATCTAATACGGGAGAGATTAAGTAACGACCAAATCACTTGGAAACATGTCCCACCTAGATCGCCTTCATTCGCGGGGGCCTGGGAGTCAATGATTAAGTCTGCCAAGAGAGCTCTGTACGCTATTTTAAAGGAACGGGCCCCTCCTCTAGAAGTCATGCATACATTGCTCGCGGAAGTGGAAGCAATACTTGATTCTAGACCGCTCATACACATAGCACTGGATGACAAAGACGCAGAACCTTTAATCCCTTTCCATTTTTTATTGGGTTACGCAGATAACCATACAGCTATGGGGGAGTTTCCTACGGGTGATTTATGCAACCGCAAGAAATGGAAGATGACACAGGCTTTAGCGGATGCGTTTTGGAACCGTTGGACCCGAGAAATTTTGTCTGATTTAGTGTTGAAATAGAATTGGAGGCGATCACGCGGGTCGTTACCTTCAGAAGCGAGAAGTATCCATCCGCGCGAAATAAAAGCTACCACTGTTTAGGTCAAAATTATAATCGAAAAATACGTTTAAGAATAGGAATAAACAAGCGATTTTGCTATAAAAAAGCTTTAATTGTTTGTTTACACCGATACCTGAATATCTCCCAGTGCCAGTGAATCAATAAATAAAAGAAGACACTCGACCGTGCAGGAGGGAAACCGAGGATTACGCCTTTTGGAAGGAAGCCATTTTCATTGAACGAAAATCCTAGGAAAAAACGGAGGGACTAAAAAACCAAATAATACAGCTACCGAAGATTATTCCGTTGCGGGCAAAAACCGCATATAAATAAAATACCTGTACGAGGTAAATCGTACACATGTCAATGATGTCCTTAGGAAAAATGGATACGGAAAATATCACGAGACACGCACACGATCTAATACAGTCGAAACTCAGAAACCGAGCAGATCAAGAGCATTCTTACCATAAGTAAGATGCTAAACAGATTCGATATGAAAACGATCTTCAAACCGACCCAAAATATAGCTCGATTTTTGAGGCCTGTAAAGGATGTAATACCACTGCAAACCCCGGGTGTGTATAAAGTCGAATGCAGCTGCGGTCTAGCCTACGTTGGACAAACGAAACGGCCCATAGCCACGCGACTGACAGAACACATCAAAGCTTGTAAAAACCTTTCAGCGAGAAAAATCGGCGGTCTGCGAACATATATTGGATAGCGGAAGTAACCACTGGATGCAGTTTCAAAATCCCATTGTTCTATCCAAGGAACAATTCTACTTTCCTCGCATGATCCGGGAAGCCATTGAAATAAGAAGAACCCCGAACTTCAACAGAGGCGACGGTTACAAACTCTCTTCTACGTGGAACCCTCTTCTTAAAATGTTCCCGCCGCCGAACGCCGAACGCAAAGACGAAAAACAGGATACAGTGAGTTGTGTGCAAGACGGATTTTCAAAATTCCTACGCTCCGAGCCCGGCCCCCACCACCGTTACAACCTACGCAGTGGTGGCAGCGGTATGCGGCCTACCCGCAAAACAAAAGACTGACAGCTCTTCAGTCTACCCTAGACAACGGCGGCTGCAACGTCACCGAAACGTAAATTCGCGCGGTAAATTCGTTTTCTATCCTATTTATAAAGTATTTTGTTTTAAGGTGGTTTTAAGATGACTGACAGCCACAGATGGCCAAAATAATTGACGAAAAAAAAATGAAAGAAGGCGACATTTGTTGTATTTAATCTTATCTGCAGAGATCACATCACATTGTGAAATTTTGATTGGAATATCTCATATAAAAGCTTCACTAATAATATTTAAATCCCGATATATATATTTACTTAAATATTAACGCCGTCTGTTGGCACTTGGCCAATACCCGTCCTTAACCGATAAACGCCGCCTGAGGCGTCGCAATGGAACCCAACAGGGTTCAACCGTCGGCCGGAGAGGACGCTCATCGATTTTATTTATGAAGTTAATATTCAGATTGAATCAGGTTCTGGCTACTTGCCTAAAAAGTCAGGGTGACCCAACCGGTTTTTTTCCTGTTTGACTATAAAAAAACATGATATTTATGATACCGATTACTAAATACTCGTCTTTTTAATTTATAATGCGAAATATCTGTTCCATCATCGTCTATCGCCAACCGGCGAGCCGACCACTAACCTAACTAGCTTACTTGCGCGACTGCCGGCGCACGTAGCTGTCAAAGTTTCCATGGTTGAGATTATCTCTCTATATTAATTTCTAAGTTATTTTCTGTGATTTTTTCCATGATGATTCGCTTAAAAGGCGTACATCTGCTGCTCTTCTTGTATTTAATATTGGGAATATACGCCGTGGACCGGAACAACTTCAAAACGTGCGACCAGAGCGGGTTCTGCAAGCGTCTTCGGAAAACAGCTGAAGGTGATTCGCGTTTCGCTTTGGATATAGATTCCATCGCCGTGGACGGAGCGAAATTAACGGCAGAATTGGCCAACCTCAAAAACAATGTAAGTTTCTACGTTTAATGCTGATTTTTCATTCCTCACATTTACAAGACGAAATTGGAAAAACTCGAGTATCACTCTTTTTTTTATGATTTTTACATTCACGGCCCACCAACTAACAAGGAGGGAATGTATTGTGGACTGGCATATATTTTTTCGTGATGAAAATGGAAATATGCAGTTTGAGATGATTAAGACCCCATGAGCTCATTAACCCTTGGAGTAAATGGGTATTTTCATGGATGCATCTGTCTCTTTTGCAGGATTTTCGGCGACATCGACCTTAAAGTACTATAACTACGAAACTACTACACCAATCATAAAAAGAACAACTGCACAATGATTGCATTGAAATTTCGAATATAGAATATTGAAATATCATTTTGTAAAACAATTAGATAATTATGAATAAATATGAGAACGTCAAAGAAGTGAAAAAACGCGAACCAGATCTGGTCGTATCATACTCAATGGATAATTGTTTCAGAACCAGATTTGGTCGTATCATACTCAAGGGGCTAAGACATAGAAGTCTAACATTCCTGGCTGTCTCGCGAATAAGGCGTTGGCCTCTTACGGGCATGTGACGGAGCTTGACGGTGGATTGTTTTGTCCTAAGTCTTCTGCGCTCACTTCACTTCTTCTGACGGTTTCGCCCGTTGTAGTTGACAACTCTACTTGTCCTTTGGCATGCAGGCATTATTTGGTCATGGCAAGAGTTGGAAAGGTTGTGGTTCAAAACGGTCCACTTGAGGGCCCACTAGTCATACTTCAATCTTGAAATATTCAACTTATGTACTTGAAATTTGGTACATAGGTGCCTTGTTGGGCCGAAATCACATTGAATTTTCGCCGGTCTGTATATTTGTATAATGCCAGAATGATTGGACAACAATTGGGGACTTTTGCATTCCGCCTCCAATGCACTGGAAGGTAATGCTCTATGACTGGACGCCAGAGATGCTGAAATTTTATTTGAATGCCTTTCAGCATACACTTCCAGACCCCAGTAACCTCGCTCGTTGGAGCTTTGCCGAGGATAGTTCTTGTCCCCTCTGTAGCAATACCCCTTGCACAGCTAGACACATTCTAGCTGGCTGCAAGGTGGCCTTAGATCAAGGACGGTACACTTACCGCCATGACAAAGTTCTCGCTGTTATTCGCGAGGTAATTAGTCTCTCAGTGGCTCGTGCCAACAAGGGTTTGACAGTATCCTCCAAACCCCCAATACAGTTTGTGCGGGATGGCTCTAAAGGCAAAAAACATTTAACTACAAAACCTTTCTCGATAATCGAGAAAGCTACAGATTGGATTCTGGAGGTTGATTCGGTCTCTAAGCAGTATAAATTCCCTGAAAGTCTCGGATGCACAGCCCTCCGTCCAGATATAACTCTTTACTCTCTATCTCGGAAGGTGGCTCTTATCGTAGAATTAACTGTTCCATGGGAATCAAATATCCCAAAAGACCACGAGTACAAATTAAATAAATACCATGATCTCGCAAATGCCGTAACCCGGAACGGCTTCACTGTTCACCTTCACGCGGTGGAAGTTGGCGCTCGTGGCCTGCCAGCTAAATCTCTATTTCACCTCTTTAAAGATCTTGGCCTTTCCAGAAAAATAATCAACTCTTTCTTAGAAAAATTATCTAAAACTGCGATTTGCGCATCTCAAATTCTATGGCTTCGAAGGGGGAGTGAATGGGTGGCAAGGTGAACGCTCACATGTGGCAAGACAGCTGTCCTAAACCTACCACAGTCGGTCGTTAGTCCGAAATCCACTGCTCACCCCCAGAAGTGTAAAAAAATAGTATTATGATGGGCCCGACTCCGGTCGGTGAATTCCATGGCAGCTCCGTTTGTATTTATTTATTTATTGACATGGTTGGTATATTTGTATAACATCATTGAATCAAAGTTCAAAGTTTATTTATTCCAAAGAAACCCAGCGAGGGCCCAAAAACTTACAACTAATAAATACATTTTTTATAATATTCATATTTTAAACATATCATATATCTGGCAAAAATAAAATTAAACCACGTTAGAAATCTGAAAGTCAATAAACTATACAAAATCAACCATTACATTGTCTAAATTGATTAAGCGGTTAATTGATTAATTGATTAATATGATATGATATTAATTGATTAATTGATTAATCAAATAATCAATAATTGATTAATTGATTAAGCGGCGTGAAACCGCGGACTTAACCTTTTTGCTAAAAATTACCTCCAATAATATTAACTGTCCTGACTTACTAAATAAAATTAATCTCCGTGTTCCTTCCAAACTCAATAGATTTAACCCTGCTCTTCATGTTCCTCATGCTGGTACCAACTATAGGCAAAATGCATTTCTGTGGCGAACAAGTGACAATTTCAATGACATGATTAAACGCTTTGACTTTGATCTATTCTGTACGAGTGTTAACTCAGCTAGGCAGCGGCTGAACAGTGAATTTTTTAGCATTAATTGTTGAATAATTTTTGATGCATTCTTAATCGATAGCTTTAATTGAAAGATCACATATGTTTCTACAACGTTATTTAAACGTGAAAACCTTTAATTGGCTCTCTGCTATGTTACTCCGGCATTGGTAAATTATAATTAGCTGTTGGTTTTCCTGAAAATAAATAAATAAATAAATAAATATTAAAAAGAACATTAAGAAATATCGAAAATAGAAATACCAAATCCATTGAACGATCTCGCAAATAAATAAATCAATAATAATAATAATAATAATCAAGGAGTCCAATTTGGAAAGAATCAAATAATAATCAGAGTAAAAATATAAAAATACAAGCAATAATTGCTAAATCATGTTACATAACGTCACTACTCTTGCAAATCCTCGTATCTCGATTTTTGACGATTTTGAGTTAAGGGGTGCATTCGATAGAGAAAAAATTTCTGCACAAGATAGACTAACTCTAATGTCGATATTAATATAAATAACAAAAAACATTTTCTCGTAAATAGAAAATACCATTTTTGTGAAGTGCGAAATTCTCGTACCTTGAGATACGAGTTTCCGCATTCACGCATATTCAGCCATTGCTACCAAACAAATATCAAAATCTCGTATCTTGGCAACATCGTTCCGTCGAACTTTCACTTTGCTCTGTCAGGTTTTGGCGCTATTTCGAATTTTTCATCAAACGCTCTTATATTTTGGATATTATTACCTAATTTTATTATTACATAATATTACCATCTCGTAAGTCACCCACTTCCTTCTCTGCTGAAAATATCTTTTCGTCAACTGCCACGGAGATGGGTGATTAACAATTAGACTTTTTAATTTGCCTTAGGCCTCTAATGACAATATGTCTAAAAAGAGAAAAGGAATGAGTAAACCGGACACCTGAAAAAAAATGCAGTAAAAATAGCACGACAAAAGGGAGAGCAAAACTTCTCCCCTAGAACTTCAAAAAGTGCAGAGAATAAAAACAATATTGTGTCACGTACAGTGCGGAGAGAAAAAAGAAAAACTAAAGTTAGATGAAAGCAATGTATTAAAAATAGGGATTATAATTGTGTATAACTGATCAGGAAAGGTTTACTATTTTTAATAACTCTTGGAAAATTAGAAAAAAGTTACATCTTTGCGATGATAATCAGTAAGTAAATTGTCTATAAAATGAAGTGTTCAGAATAGGATTAAAATGGAAGTTAAAAAAAATAAAAAATAAATAAAATAAACAAGTAGTCAATTGTAAATATAAAATTTAACAGTCCGTGCCATATAGACATTTTTGCAATAAAAAATCCTTGGTAAGTTTTTTAAATAGGGCATATGTTTGTATATTTTTTAATCAAATCAAAATTTAAAATTAAATGAGTTTAATGCATTGCATTCTCACTATCCGCGTTCGTCGTCAACGAACAACGTCATAGACTCTCGATATGTTCGATGTTTTATAGCCATACGATACGACTTCTTCCTGTGAAAAATTGACATGCGAAACATTCACGTGGTTTAATTGGAGATTTAACTTATTATTTATTATTCCTATTCATTTATGACCTAAGAAAGTTTGACCATATTACGGAGTACAGAAGGAGGCTTCACTGGCTGACGACCCGAGAAAGGAGAGATACGAGAGTCCTAGGTTTGCTCTTCGGAATCCTGAAGATGGTCGCTCCGAACTATCTTATAAGTAGGTTCAAACCTCTATCTTCTCACGGGCGCCCTATGAGATCTGAAGACAACCTACTGCTCTCGATCCCTAGTCACAGTAGTGATTTCTTCTCGCACTCCTCTGTACGTGGAGCCCGTCCTGGAATGCTTTACCCACGCGTATAAGGATAGCACCCAGTTTGGTTTGCTTCAAACGCAGGCTCAAAGAACACTTGAACTCACGCTCATAAACTTTTCCCTATTTTTTCATCCCTATTGTGTCCCATGCGTCATTATAGGTTTAGTGTTTGTTTTTTCTTAAATTTATTGTTTTGTTTTCCTGCTGAATTTAAATGTTTAAATTTTAATTTATTAGTTTATTTTTACCGCATAACATGTTATTCCACTAGGTTAAGGTTACCTGTAAGAGATTGCTTTTATTTAGGCAATAAGATCGCCTTTTTGTTTAAGCAAATAGAGCATTTAATTATTATTATTATTATTAATTTAAGATTTTTCTGATTCTTAGGTGGGTTTTCTACTGGAAATCAACTCTTTAACGGATGGGACTTTCCGAATGGTCATCAATGAAAAGGATCCCTTATACTCCAGATATAGGACTCTCAATGCTTTGCACGGAGAACCGAAATTGGATGGGTAATCATGAAATTGCATTTTAAACTGTCTCGTGTAAATACATACAAGGTTAGTTAGTTAGTTAGTTTTCATGGGCTATTTCCCGCACTTGGCCTCTTGATTGGGCCGTTATGCGTGGCTCATGTTTCTATTTATGTTACTCCAGCCAACCCCAGGCTGTCCCAGAAGGTTAGCAGCCTGTTTAGGTTGCTACAGGCCTCCGGGACAGATGCTGGAGATTGCAGTATTCTTGCCCGTTGCTCTGCCACGCTCCTGCATTCCATGAGCACATGCTGTGGTATTTCTTCTTCCTCCATGCATCTGCATAGAGGGCTGTCTGTCACACCTAAGGTAAACAGGTGTTTGTTTAGGGGACAGTGGCCTGTCATAGTACCTATGACTTTACGGATTTTGTCCCTTTTTAATCTGGTGAGGTTGCGGGCAAGTTTTTTAGACCGATCCGGAACTGCGTTCTTTGTTTGCCTGCATCCTGCGTTTTTTTCCATTCTTTAAGGTGAGTTTGGTCGGTGTTCTTGCGTAGCTATGTTTTTATATGGGCATCAAGGGTTCCGGTCCATATACTATTTCCTTTGATCCCCTTTTGGACAGTTCGTCTGCCGCGTCGTTGCCCAGTCGCTGTGCCCTTTAATCGTCGCTGTGCCCTTTAATCCATTGCAGGGTCACTCTACTTGACCTTGCAATGGATTGGAGCGCATTGTGGCATTCCTGTACAAGGACAAAGGTTATAGTATTTTTTGCTAGCGCTTGTAGCACGGAGGCACTGTCGGAGAGAACAATACATACAAGGTGTGATAGAAAAGTAATGAAGTTTTTGTCACATGGTTTTTTAAGCGTTTCGATTTATGAAAGTACTTCTTTTTCTACCAAGCGACTTTTATAAGCGCGGAATGCTACCATCGCGCATGCTTGTTCGCATGGACAAACTATGGGTATGTGACAATCGATTAAAACTAATCAATCATCAGCAGATTGATAGCTCATATTAAGTGACGTTATTATTATTATTATTAGTTTTACAAACAACTAGAGCTGTCAACTATTACGGGCGAACCCGTCACCTCCAGAAGTTTTAACGAAATCGATCGTTCTGTCTCCCGTGAGGTGAGCACAGAAGACTTAGAAGAAAACAGTCCACCGCCAAGCTCCGCCACCTGCCTGTCTACGCCTTACGGCGAGGCACCAGGAAAGGTATAAATCGGGCAGCCTCGCCCCATGACTACCAGTTTGTTGGAAGGATATCTCTGTCTGGAATTAACCTTCAGGATACCTCCTGGCTGGTTACAGGATCGAGGTCGCTTGCGCGGTCCTCTCCCTTACGTAGCGGTGAAACGGTGTTAACCGAATCTATCGCAGACCACCTAGGCATCCTTTTTCCGGCTCTTTACCCGGAATCGGGTAGCCGATCGTCGTTTCAAGAGCAGTCGCCGTAAGTTCGACGACTACCCCCGCTCTATAGGAAACAGTATTGTTTCCAGGCTCCCCTGACTGTTAATCAGAATGCACAATCGATTGGCTTACGCCGCCCGGTGCGCAAACTGTCCAGGAGCGCCAGAAGGTTGACTCCCTGGGGCAAACTAGCCAGGGTCCGACCCGGGCTCACACTTCATGCTCGGAAGCCGCCGGATGGGTGTTGACCGGTGAGTGAGACCGACCCCGAAGAAATGGGTCTTCGTGGCCAACTCAACAAGGGCCTATTAGCTCCCAGTGTTACAAACAGGCAGCATAATTGCTGATATGTCTGAGTTTAACACAGCGTACAATTACAATCTTTTTTAATGTGTACTTCTAGTATTTAATGTGTACTACTAGTCATGTACTTCCCCGCAGAGGAAAAGTATTGTGAACGCGCTATATTTTTTTTTCCGAGATACAGTTGGATATATACATTTTGACCCATTTCATACATTTCCAGACTGAAGTCTGTGAGTCCGTTTGTGTCTGTGTGTGTATATGTGTGTGTGTGTGTCTGTGTTCGTTCTTCAACGATAGCGCTCGAACACTTCATCTGATTGAGCTGAAATTTGGTATGCAGGCATCATTTGGTCATGGCAAGAGTTGGAAAGATTGTGTTTGTAATTGGTTTATCTGGGAGCGCAATAGTCATACTTCAATATCGAAATATTGGATTTAGAGACTAAAAAAGCGGTGGTGCGGGAGCAGCGGCGGGGGGAGGGGGGGTTTGGTGCTGGGGGCGGAGGGAATGGGTCTTGTCTACTTGCCAGGATAGATAGCTGTGGCTAATTACGTAATTGTACTTGGAAAAAAACCAGTAAGTATGTGTTAATGATGAAAGCCAGTTTTTTCCTGAAGAATGGTTTATTTATTCCTCGACTGCCTAACAAAAAGGAGTGTAATGTGTTCAGGGTTCATATATATGTTTTCCGTTTCTTTATTCCACCATAACTACTAACACTTGATCCGATTTAGAAGTGTGTGGTATTGTTAGCATCGTTATGTTATTCCAAGTGTCATAATATGGTACCTTAACTGTCCAAATATCAAGTAGTTATCGAAATGTCCAAATGTCAAATAAATAACTACAAGTGGCAAATAAATATTTGTACAGATGTCAATAAATTAAGATAAATACATGGTGCTCATTATCATATGAAAGGTCTGGTCGAGTAGATTATGGACATCAGGATTATCACAAAATGCGCAATCGTCTTTAAGCACTGGATGTTTACAGAGGCAACACGCGTCAATGCGTGACGGAGCATCCGTAAATTAAATTTTGTTTTAACGAATATTGTTTCAATGAAAATCTTTATTCCTTAAAAACTTGCAAACTAATTTGTAATAGTTTTAAACGGAAAAGTTCACTTTTGTAGCGGCGGTTGAACTTTTTATTTTTATAAATTATTGTTCTTGTTAAGGACCGTTGAAGGAATATTGAAGCGTTTTCCTAAAATATTCATAAATCTCAGAGCAACTAACTTATTTATTTATTTATATAAGTAATGCAAATATTAAAAACAATATTAAAAACTCCATACACCCAAAAATCAGTTTCACCTATGAAGTAGAGAAGGACGGCTCCTTACCATTTTTGGATGTCAAAGTGACGAGGAGAAGTGACAATACTCTCGGACATACGGTATATCGGAAGCTCACACATACGGACAGTTATTTGCATGCAAGCTCACACCATCATCCCTACCATCTACGTTCAGTGCAAACGTCGCTCGTGAATCGAGCACGCGATCTATGCGACACTGAGCATTTTCCGAAGGAGATGGAACATGTCTATGATGTCCTTAGGAAAAATGGATACGGAAAATATCACGAGACACGCACACGATCTAATACGGACGAAACTCAAAAACCGAGCAGATCAAGAGCATTCTTACCATACGTCAAGGGCGTGACTGATCGAATAAGTAAGATGCTAAACAGATTCGATATAAAAACGATCTTCAAACCGACCCAAAATATAGCTCGATTTTTGAGGCCTGTAAAGGATGTAATACCACTGCAAACCCCGGGTGTGTATAAAGTCGAATGCAGCTGCGGTCTAGCCTACGTTGGACAAACGAAACCGCCCATAGCCACGCGACTGACAGAACACATCAAAGCTGTTAAAAACGTTCAGCGAGAAAAATCGGCGATCTGCGAACATATATTGGATAGCGGAAGTAACCACTGGATGCAGTTTCAAAATCCCATTGTTCTATCCAAGGAACAATTCTACTTTCCTCGCATGATCCGGGAAGCCATTGAAATAAGAAGAACTCCGAACTTCAATAGAGATGACGGCTACAAACTCTCTTCTACGTGGAACCCTCTTCTTAAAATGTTCCCGCCGCCGAACGCCGAACGCAAAGACGTAAAACAGGTTACAGTGAGTGTTGTGTGCAAGACGGATTTTAAAAATTCCCGCGCTCCGAGCCCGGCCCCCCACCACCGTTATAACCTACGCAGTGGCGGCAGCAGTTTGCGGCCTACCCGCAAAACAACGGACTGACAGCTCTTCAGTCTACCCTAGACAACGGCGGCTGCAACGTCACCGAAACCGCGATAGTCTTCGAGTACATTACATATTATCATTAGAGGTTCCGTTGTAAATAGTAGCAAAAAAGAGAGTACCGCAGCCCAGTTCTTCTTTAGACCAACGGTGCCTAACTAGGCCTAGGCCCGTACTAAGGCAAGCGTACCAATAAAATAGTGGCTTGTGCATACTTTAAACTACATATCGATACGTCCTACGTATAGTACTGTAACTATTAAAAATGGTATTTCTGTTTTTTTTTTTCATAAATCGCATTCATTTATGGTATACTTAAAACTAATTTAACAAAATTCCGGTTTTCAAATTAAATGGTACTTATAGCGCGATTTTCGGAATTTTGTTAACCCTTAACCAGGAACATCGGTCTCACAGACCGCTATGGTTTCTTAGAAATGCTTCCAGTCCGTCCCCCCGCCCCTCAGCGACCCTCCGCTCGCAGTAGTCTCCTATTAGTTCCCGATGTGTTGGCGCACCCGACGATCGTGTCTATAGGAGCGTCTGTTTTATTGTTTTAGCGCTGGTTTAAAAAGTCGTCATTATTAGTACCGGTCTGTGAGACCTTCTGCGGAGGTACCGATGACCATGACAGACAAACATGAAGACTTGCAAACTCTGTCTATACACCAATAAGAGCAATACAGGCTATAAATGCATCAAATGCTCGGATCCTATAAGTTTAGAGTGTTCTATGAAGATCGGCAAAAAAATGTGCTCCGAATACGACATTTATAATAAGATAGACAATACATATAACTGTTATACCCAACTCTTTTCAGTTCATAAGATACCAGGCTTTTGATATTGGTACTTAAATGAATTGTTGTTAGGTAGAAGTGTGTTTTATAAACAATAATTCAAAATAGCGGTCCCACAGACCGAAGTTCCCTATTACGTCGTTTTAAATCATGTTCCCCGTAAAGGGTTAAATTAGTTTTAAGTATACCATAAATGAATGCGATTTAAGAAAAAAAAACAGAAATACCATTTTTAATAGTTACAATACTATACGTAGGAGGTATCAATATGTTAAAAGAGAATAAAAAATAAAAAAATAGTATCTAATAATATTAGGACTTAACTTAAGGCAATAAACAATGTATGTAGATTTTAATCATTACTCTAAAAACTAGGTCATTGATATGTCAATGCGTCTGTCATTCTGTCAGTCTGCAAATTATATTTGTAAAATACCTATCATAAAACACAATAAAATTAATTTCAATAACACGAAAAAGGTAAATAATAAATAGGAATTGCAATAAATAGTGAAATAATCAAATTGAAATAATTATGGATGGAATAAGGAATTATAATAAATAGTCAAAAAATCAAATTGAAATGGTCAGAGGATTGTCAAATTGAAATAGTCAATTAATATAATGTATATAAATTTCCTTAAAAATTCTAACTTGTACGGTTTATTTCCTCATATTTTAGATTGATTGATCTCTCCGTAAACCGTGAAGAAAAGACCGTCAGCGTATCGAATCGACAGGGTCATAAGGTACTTATAAATGTGGACCCTTTGAAGGTTGTCTTCTTGGATCTGGAGGGCAATCCAGCGGTGGTTATCAACAACCGCGGGCTGCAGACCATTGAACATCTTCGCAAAAAGAATGAACCCAACGCCGTGGATGCTGAACACTCTGATGGAGAACAGGAAGTCGATGAACCGGTTAGTTGCACAGCCTGTAATACTAGTGGGATGCAAAAGAATGTTTTGTACAAGGGTGAATCAAATATAAGCGGTATTTTTAAAAAATACATTTATTGATTAATTACAGTGAAAAGTTTAGTTCTTCTATACGTATCCTCCTGCAAGCTCCCCTGGGAATCAACCTTCTGGCGCTCCTGGACGGTCTGCGCACCGTGCGGCTTAAGCCAATCGATTGCGCACTCTGACTAACAGTCGGGGGAGTCTGGAAGCAGTACTGTTTCCTATAGAGCGGGGGTGGTTGCGGACCTTACGGAGACTGCTCTTGAAACGACCATCGGCTACCCGATCCTGGGTGAACAGCCGGGCAAAGGATGCCGTGGTCCGCGATAGATTCGGTGTACACCGTTTTACCGCTTCGTAAGGGAGAGGACCGCACAAGCGACCTCGAACTCGTAACCAACCGAGAGACTGGAGTAATCTGGTCGCAATTGGAAGTAAAGGCGTGAGTGTAAGCCCGCTGGGTAACACTCCTGCCTATCTCGCGGTTAAGGCGTTGGCCTCGTACGGGCATGTGGCGGAGCTTGACGGTGGACTGTTTTGTCCAAGTCTTCTGCGCTCACAGGGAGATAGAACGACTAATCGTTAAAACTTCCTGAGGTGACGGGCTCGCCCGCTGTAGTCGACAACCCTAGTTGCAAGCTCTACAGGAAGCTAATGGGCCCTTGCTGAGTTGGCCACGAAGACCCATTTGTTCAGGGTTGGTCACACTCACGGGTCGACACCCATCCGGCGGCCTCCATGCATGAAGTGTGAGCCCGGGTAGGACTCGGAGCTAGTTTCCCTTAGGACTCAATCTTCTGGCGCTCCTGGACGGTCTGCGCACCGTGCGGTAACCGTGCACTGCGCACCGTGTAAATATATCTTATTTAGTGTCGAATGAAAGGTCTGATTGAGTACATTACGTATATAAACATGTTTCTATGTGGGTAAATAAATGAACCACAAATATTTCATTAAAAAAGCATTAAAAAAATATTTATAAATACAATAGTTCACTTTCTGTAATGGCAGTCTTGTTTTTTATTCTTTCTAATATATTTACTTATATCTAGGAAGGACTTTGTTATTTTTCTTGAAATGCCAACATCTTCAAAGAGATGAAACAGAGATCTCACTTCGTATTACTTTTTAATTTTTACAGAAAAGCAAAGACGAAGATGGCATGTGGGATGAGTACTTCAAGAGCCACCATGATACCAAACCTCGCGGACCAGAAGCGCTATCTCTGGATGTGACCTTCCCTGACGCTGCTAATGTTTACGGTAAGCTATTAATCGCCCAAGAAAGAACTTTGCTGGATCAATCCACCAGCACCAGAGACGCTTCCTCCAACCCTCATAACAGTGCTGAAACTCGGATACTGAAAAAGCATTCAATTAGTCGGTTACAACTGTTTGAATGTTTTTGAGTGTTTCAAAATGACGTTCTTTGAGGAGAATTTTCAATATCTGGAAAAAGAAATAGTCGCAAGGACTCGAGCCAGGCGAATAAGGAGACACTGCAATGTTTTTACTGGCCAAAAACTCGTTTACTGAAATTGCGGTTTTTTTGAACCATTTTAGCGCAGATTTTTCTCATCCCCAATTCATTGATTAAAATCTGACGAGGTAAATTGAACTCTTCCCTGATCATTTTAACTCAACCGGTGATCTGAACGCACAAGATCCCGGATTCTAAATAGGATAGAAAACGAATTTACTGCGTGAAATTTGTTTGAACACCCGACGTTTCGGTGACGTTGCAGCCGCCGTTGTCCAGGGTAGACTGAAGAGCTGTCAATCCGTTGTTTTGCGGGTAGGGCGCATACCGCTGCCGCCACTGCGTAGGTTATAACGGTGGTGGGGGGCCGGGTCCGAGCGCGAGAATTTTGAAAATCCGTCTTGCACACAACTAACACTCACTGTATCCGTCATTTTAAGACGAGGGTTCCACGTAGAAGAAAGTTTGTAACCGTCGTCTCTATTAAAGTTCGGGGTTCTTCTTATTTCAATGGCTTCCCGGATCATGCGAGGAAAGTAGAATTGTTCTTTGGATAGCACAATGGGATTTTGAAACTGCATCCAGTGGCTACTTCCGCTATCAAATATATGTTTGCAGATCGCCGATTTTTCTCGCTGAACGATTTTAACAGCTTTGATGTGTTCTGTCAGTCGCGTGGCTATGGGCCGTTTGTCCAACGTAGGCTAGACCGCAACTGCATTCGACTTTATACACACCCGGGGTTTGCAGTGGTATTACATCCTATACAGGCCTCAAAAATTGAGCTATATTTTGGGTCGGTTTGAAGATCATTTTTATATCGAATCTGTTTAGCATCTTACTTATTCGCTCTGTCACGCCCTTGACGTATGGTAAGAATGCTCTTGATCTGCTCGGTTTCTGAGTTACGTCTGTATTAGATACGGAAAATACGGTGGCACAGTGGTTAGGTCGCCTGATCTTACATTGTAAGGTTCCGGGTTCGATTCCCGGCTCGGTAACCATTCTAATGTATACACCTCGTATTTGCCACAGCTGAGCTGTCGTTTTATAATCTGTAATTTTGCAGGTATACCACAACATGCCGATAAATTTGCACTGCGATCGACGAAAAGCATGGATCCCTACCGTCTCTATAACTTGGACGTGTTTGAATACGAAATGGAATCACCAATGGCGCTTTACGGTTCAGTTCCAGTGCTCTATGCTCATGGGTATGTCGGCTATGACCTACAATACTTTTCAAATCAAATCAAATCAAATAATTTATTGTCCTAAAAACTAATACATAGTTGTATAGACAGTTGTATTACATTTATATTTGGCCGTGATATGATTGAATTCTTCATTTATGATCAAATTCTTCTATTAATAATCAAAACATAAAAGGTTACTCGTAAGAATAAAGAAGATATTATTGTAGAATTAAATCGAGTCTCACCATTTAGTTTACCAGATAAAAAACACAGAGTAATTAATTCTTTAAAATACCGATAAAAATAAGTTTTTTTAGTATAAAATTAATAAATGTAATGTCAAAAATAACAAAAAAAATTGTGACGGTTGTCAAAAAGTAAAATAAAATGTCTTAGTGAATGTATTACAAAGTAGTCAAGGTATAATTGATATGTGCTTACCTAATAATAGAAATAGTCAATACATTTTAGTCAAATTGAAAATCGTTTTAACCCTTCAAGCCCCGCGACTTCGATATCGAAGTCAACTGAATGCGTCCAGGAAAGGTGATTTGATTGGGTTTTTCGTGTCATTCCGTATTCAGTTGTATTTTATTTAAATGCACGATGATATTTGTATCATCGTGCATTTAAATAAAATACAACTGCATACGGAATGTCACAAAAAACCCAATCAAATCACCTTTCCTGGACGCGTTCAGTTGACTTCGATATCGAAGTCGCGGGGCTTGAAGGGTTAAAACCTATTACAGAAAGAGATATAGTCAAGATGCATACAGTTTTTAGAGATCGTTAATGTCGTACAATTCTCTTTCAATGAGATATAATTTGAGTTTATTTTTAAATTGGAGCATTTTTCCTTCGCGGCATATTTTTTTTATACTAGAGGGTAGCTTTTTGTAGCATATATTTCCGACGTAGTTCGGATCCCTTTTAAAAAGTTCTAGATTTGGACGAGGAAGAATCAGATTATTTCTCCCCCTGGTAAAGTGTTTATGGGTATCTGAATGTATCGGCAGCTGAGCTAGGTTTTTTGTGATCAATTTAACGCATTCTAAAACGTATAGAGATGGAAGGGTGAGGATTTTAAGCCTTCTGAAATGACCACGGCATGATTCTACATAACCCAGATTACTTAAAATTCGAATGGCCCGTTTTTGCAATGAAAAAATATGTTGCCTTAGATCGATGGTGCATTGCGCCCAGAAGAGAATACCGTAACGGAGAAAAGACTCAAAATAAGCGAAATAAATCGTTTTTGTTTTGCCCCTTCCCCCCTTCCCTCTTGCCCCTTCTGTAGATGGGGAAAAACCAAAGGAAAAACACCACCTAACTTGGAAACATGAACACTATTCACACCTAACCATTCTTTTTTACTTTGTTTAGATCAAAGCGGTCAGTTGGCGTGTTCTGGCTGAACTCGGCGGAAACCTGGGTCGACATTGAAAACTCGGCTGATAATTCAAACGTCGTATCGTCCATCGTCAACTTTGTTTCTGGAGGTAGGCATGGGCGAGCAATCTGTATACCCCCAGTTGACTATTTTCTGTATGATCCAAGCACCAGAGACAGATTAACCCTTTGAGAGCCAGCCATGGGAATGAAACTCATGACAGCATGTTTTTAGCCCTCGAAAATTTGCTTTGAGGGGGTGTTATTCAATAAAGGCGACTTTTACCACATGTATTTGCATAAATACAAGATCGGCCGCCTGCGAATTGTCACAACAGAAAAACCACCAATCGGCGGTATTGGCATTCCAGCGGTTAAAGTCTTTCAAATGTAACCTTTTTTCATCATCATTTTTAGCGCTACAATTCACAGTGATGCTTTGGTCGCAGTTGTCCACTACATGTGCATTTTGGTCTTTGGTCTTTAACAGAGTCAAGCCTTCACATATAGTCGAGTGCAAATGAATGGTTGTTCATTTTTACAAGCTTTTATTTACCTTGCGATGTTTGTTAGTTTGTTTAGATCGAATATTGCAAGCTGATTTAGAACCACTTCCTCTTCGACAACACTTATCATAAGAAGTTGAAATTTTACATGCTGGTTCAGTTCCGATGACAATGCATTTTTATGGTAAACATGACCTAATGCTACAACTAGAGTTGTCAACTACAACGGGCGAACCCATCACCTCAGGAAGATTTAACGATTAGTCGTTCTCTCTCCCGTAAAGTGAACACAGAAGACTTGGACAAAACAGTCCACCGTCAAGCTCCGCCACATGCCCGTAAGAGGCCAACGCCTTATCCGCAAGATAACCAGGTATGTTACCCAGCGGGCATACACTCGCGCCCTTACTTCTAATTGCGACCAGATTACTCCGGTCTCTCGATTGGTTACGAGTTCGAGGTCGCTTGCGCAGTCCTCTCCCTTACGAAACAGTGAAACGGTGTATACCGAATTTATTGCGGAACACGGCATCCTTTGCCTGGCTGTTCACCCAGGATCGGATAGCCGATGGTCGTTTCGAGAGCAGTCGCCGTAAGGTCAGTAACCACCCCCGCTCTATAGGAAACAGTACTGCTTCTAGACTCCCTCGACTGTAAGTCAGAGTGCACAATCAGGCCTTTTTTTATGAAATGGTACCCAAAACCGTTAAAATTTACCCACACAAGTGTGCGGATAGCTTTATAAGATACTAGCTGACCCATGCCCACTTCGTTGGGCGGTAAAACTTTTTACCTGTGATGAAATTATGAGTGTGGTTCGGTTAGTACTGAGTGCTATGATTTATTTCCTGACTGTCAAAAGAAGGGTTATATTTTTACTGCATATGTATGTATGTATTTGCATGCCAATTTGACTATACAACCGTTATTTGTGAGTGTCTTCTAGTGAGTGTCCTATTTGTGAGCATATTATCTCTGTAACTATTTATACAGTAGAAGGGAAAATATATGCAGTAAAACGGAAAAGTCTTTTGTTTTAAACACTTAAGACGATAAATTTACTTATTTTGATAAGAATTCATAATTCTTGATAATATGACCAATAAACATGACCTAACAATTTAAATTATTTTTTTTAATATAAAATACTACTTTTTATGACTAAATATTAATTAAAGTTAGATATATGCTGTAGCTGATTTTTTTGTAGGCATTATCAGGCTCTACAACTTTTCTCTAGAACTTAATCATATATCTCTCATCGTTAAGGCAGCGTTAGTTAGAAATGTTTTCGTTCGACCGCTTATTCTCCGACTTACTTCGCAAATCTGACTACCACGAAAAAGTCTTTTCATTTTTCGGATTAATAATATATAGCCTATGACACTCACAAATAACGTGGCTTTCAATTGGTAAAAGAATTTTCAAAATCGGTTCAGTAGATCCAGAGATTACTTCCTACAACGTCACAAGCTTTACCTCTTTATAATATTTGTATAGTTATTTATAATATAATATATATCTATTACATAAACCGTACCCCCAAATTTTCGCTCCTTTGGAACTCAAGATGACCCACATAATTGTGTGATCCCGGTCTGAAAGGGTTAATAAATGGTAGGCTTCGTCCAGATATAAGCAAGTTTTCAATCTTTCCAAAATGCAATATTTTCCTTGTCTATTTGGCAGGTTCATCCACCTCACAGTCGAAACAACGCATCGATGCTCTGTTCATGAGTGAATCGGGAGTGTTCGATGTGTTTGTGCTGATGGGACCGGGACCAGGAGACACTTTCAGGCAATACACCGCCTTAACCGGTACAGCGGTTTTACCACAGGTATGTAAAGTAGGAGTTGAAGAGAAAGTACAAATCATGAAGATCGCTTGGAATTACTTGGATTGACTACTCTCAAACAATCAACAACTCGACAATCAACAACCGATGAAACCCACCTTACAGAATGGAAAAAAACGCAGAATGCAGGCAAACAAAGAACGCGGTTCCGGAGGCGTCTAACAAACCTGCCCGCAACCTCACTAGATTAAAAAGGGACAAAATCCGTAAAGTCATAGGTACTATGACAGGCCACTGTCCCCTAAACAAACACCTGTTTACCATAGGTGTGACAGACAGCCCTCTATGCAGAGGATGCATGGAGGAAGAAGAAACGCCACAGCATGTGCTCATGGAATGCAGGAGCGTGGCAGAGCAACGGGCAAGAATACTACAATCTCCAGCATCTGTCCCGGAGGCCTGTAGCAACCCAAACAGGCTGCTAACCTTCTGGGACAGCCTGGGTTGGCTGGAGTTAACATAAACACAAAAAGAAACATGAGCCACGCACAACGGCCCAATCAAGAGGCCAAGTCCGAGAAAAAAGCCCAGACAAACTAACTAACTACTCTCAAACAAAGCAGACAAAGAAAGGGATCTGATTGAGACATACAATTCTCACAATTACGATGTACCTGAGATAAAGAATATTTACAAATTCAACATCAATACTGACACAATAAATATCGACAAGATACTGGACCTTCGATATATGTATATCGCGCGATACTTGATCCAGACCTTGGGTCACAATCCAAATATCACGATAAATATCAAAATATAAAATATCAAATATATCGATAAATATCGAAGCATTTGCCATACGGGGAAAACACATAGTTGCAATCGCTAAAAGAGCCAATTGTCTACTATTTGCCTGATAAGGAAGGATTTCCAACATCTGTCAATTGAGGTGTTTATAAAGATCTGCAAGGCATGTAGCGATTTTACCACAGATATGACATTCTAACATTACCAAACACTTCTAAATCGCTTCAAGCATTTAGAAGTTATGGTGGAATAAAGAAACGGAAAACATACATGAAATCATTACACATTACATACCTTTTTTGTAGGCAATCTTGTAAAAAATGGATTATTGTTATAACCGGGAAGTTATAACCCACCGTGTTTTGAAGAAACACGGCAGAATCAACAAAACCAAAAAAAAAGTTTTTTTTTTTTTATGGACGTCACCTGTCTTTTATAGAGAAAGACGGAAACTAATTTTTAAAAAAATGGAAAGGAAACAAAACTTCCACTAGGAGACAAAAATCCCAGTGCAAGCGAAGGGTGAGGTGAAATCCTCACATTCGGTGACAATTGACGCCACCTTAGCAGCAATTACGTACAAAAAAACAGAGGTGCCCCAAGCTGTGAGCGAGGGAAAAAGAATCCGTTAAAATTGTGCCGATCCTACATGAAAACCAACCCAAAATGAAAGTAAATGCTCACCAGATTAATCACGATTAATCACATAAAAAAATAACCGCCTCCCATTAATAACTGCTCATCCCGGCAGATTACGGTGGTTTTTGCCAAGCCTCGCGACGAATTATTGACGACCGTCCTTGCGACACGTTGAAACGTAAAAGATCGAATTTGACGCGCTGGCCGCCGATAGTCGCGTACCAATTGCTATATCTTATATATAAAAATGAATCGCCTTGCGTTAGTCTCGCAAGATCTCGAAAATGACTCAACCGATTTGAATGATTATTCTTTTGCTTTGTTTGCCTTAATTCAGGGGTGGTTTACAAAAAAAATATTTAAGAAAAATTAAAAGAAACAACTGAAAATCGAAAAAAACAAAATTGGTCTTTTTGGGAAATGGGCCCCTTTCAATAGATGGCGTTCGCGGCGATCCTATTGTTTGACAGCTGCGCCATCCATAACTGTTATTCATTCCTTGCGATTGTGTAAAATTTGAAAAAGTCGAAAAAGTCAAGAGTCGAAAAAGTCAAAAAGTTGAAAAAGTCGAAAACGTAGAAAAAAACGAAAAAGTCGGAAAAGTCGAAAAGTCGAAAATTCGGAAAATTCCAAAAAGTAGAGAAAGTCAAAAAAGTCGAAAAAGTCAAGAAAGTCGAAAAATGCAAAAACGTCGGAAAAGTCGAAAAAGCATTAATTTTTTATCATGGAAAATTAAATACATTGAATTTTTTTAATAATAAAACGACTTTCATTTAATCACCGAACGAAACTCAAACCGTACACGATTCGGCCATATTATAGATTTCAATGAATTGGATTCGGAAGGTTGATTATCGTTTCAATAAACGTTTATAAAGAGTTACAAACAAATCAATTTTAGGTGGTACGAAGTTCACCGGGTCATCTAGTTTATTAATATTTTTGGTTTAAGTATTATTTTAGAATTAGAGTAATTAAATAATGACCTAATTATGCGATGTGAGTTATTAAATGAGTATTTAATAGATAACTGATTATCATAGCATGGCATATCATAGGTCATTATTAATTTCTAAACAGTCATTAATAAAATGTTATCGTGGCATTTTGTAATAATGAGTCCCACATATGTATATTATAAAATGCTGCGCGGATAAAACATTATTACTTGCCTATCAGTTGAGCAATGGAGACCATATTTTCTAACCTGGAGCTATTGAAGTTGAAGGGTGATATTAACATGCAGACTCGGTGCTTTATACATAACATTTTGTCATTTTTTGATGAACTGAAAAGTGACCCGACAGAAGTTTCGCTGCTCAATCTCAATAATATAATAATCTGATAGATAATATGCGGAGGTTGAGACATGCATCCCTATAAGCAGGTAGTAAAGTGGAGGGGCCGGCCTAGTGATTTATTGCCTCACCGGAACGTTCCTTTGGCCCGTACTATAGTGACATCCTTGTAATGGGTGAATTAGTACGGCCAATTAATCAACTTATAATAAAAAATTAACATTTTTTTTTTAAATAGTATAAAAAGCTATTAGCATGATACGCCATTTAGCAGTAGATAAAATACCGCCAATATTATTAACTAGCGATATTTTACCTATAGATAGATGGCGCAGTGCGCTTAATGCTTGTCATACTTTTTTTTAATCGATATCATTTACAAATTTGTAAAAAAAAAATATTTTTCCCAAAAAATAGTTGCTTATAGTTGACGAAATACTGACAAAAGTGTCGTTAGTACATTGGTACCTTTTTCACAACGATCGAGACCTTTTTCACACCTATCGTCGAATGTCGAATGGTTTGATATGGTTAGACTAAATCGCATTGATCGCTTAATAATATTAATTATTTATACGTATCAATTTTCAAGCAAAAACACTAATAATAACTTTTCTTCCGAATCTTTCAATGACAGCTGAATAAGCAAT
This sequence comes from Micropterix aruncella, assembly GCA_944548615.1. Lineage (NCBI taxonomy): Eukaryota > Metazoa > Arthropoda > Insecta > Lepidoptera > Micropterigidae > Micropterix > Micropterix aruncella. Next base: position 5,455,777 of record OX155978.1, read on the forward strand.
ATAATTAATTTAGGAAAAATGTTTATTATAGTAAAAAGTAACAAAATTATTTGACAAAATTTACTTATAAAGAATATTAAGAGCCGTATTACAAAATAGCGTAGGTATTCTTTTAAAATGAGTTGAAAAAATGAACGCATTTTTTTTTGGATGTAACTATAAAAGATAGGATAAATAAATAAATAAAAAAATAAATAACTATTCAACCCTGGGAGAAAACCGCGGCACTGAGCGCTCTTCTCTTGCGCAAGCAAATATATACACAATTTCTAATTGTTTTTTGCAGTGTTTTCTCCTTTCTAATGACAATAATTTATATTATGTCGTATTGCTAAAAGAGTGAACTTTAATATAGTATAAGTATTATATAAGAATCTTATTTTATTTCTGAGAAAATTAGAATGATACAGGAAGATTTTTTTTAAATTTTGTGTAATTGTAAGTAATGTATACCTTGGATATGTGGTCAAAAAACGAAAAAATAAAGCCGTAGTGTACATCAAGAATACATGACGGACATAAAAAAAAAATAGTATACGGTTTTCGTTGTAGTGATATTACTGTATTAAGGAGCTTAAAGTTTGCCTTCCGAGCGTTTTACGAATAACGACTTTCGGAAAATGGGCTGAATAAGTAAATAATATTCGTTATATCTAAAATTAAAGGCCGCTATGGTCAACATCAAGAAATGGTCCAGGTAATTCAGTAATTAAAGTTTGTAGAAATCTCTTCATTTCTTGGAATTAGAACGCCAAAAATCCACTTTTCTTGCCTTTCTGGAAAAAAAATGTGATAGGGCTCTTAAAACGATTTACTGGTCATTTCTTCTACAATGATTATTATGACTTTATCAATTTTATAAACTGAAAACAATATTAAACGTTTTTACAATAAGTCGAACATGTGATGAAAGTATTAAGACTAAGAACTAAAAGTAAAAAAGTTCACAAGTAGGACTATTAATTAGTGAAACCCTAACAGTTCGATTTCGACATCATTAGTAATTAGTGTGTATTTTAATATATCTGTATTTTAATATATCTGTATACACATTTTACAATTATTGTCATAATTGTAAAATCGAAATCGGTAATCACCGAACTTAATATGGTAAGTAGCTAACCGATTAAGACTATTAATTAGTGTAACAGTAACAGTTCGATTTCGAAATCAGCAGTATTAAGTGCGTATTTTAATATATCTGTCTGAAATACACATTTTACAATTGTTGTTAGGTACCTATACTGCAATATTTACTCTGATCGTTGTTGGTATAAAGTTCAAGATGTTATGATCGAACCCGGTGCAGCGGTCAGTTTGTGCCTTTGAAGCGTTTGTTAAAGTGTTCCACGCAGGTACCATTGATCTCCATAGTAAAATAAACGGTTACAATTTGTTGGGAATCACTGTTTATTTTATGACATTTTATCGACACTTTTGTCAAATAATATTTCGTAGACTATACTTTGTCGTACTGAATCACCCACTACGAAATGTTTATAAATAAAAACTTATCCTGTAAATGCTTGTTGCAGCAGCTGCCATCCGGCGTGTCTTTATCCCGTTCTCATTTGGGTTTCAGTTCTTTTCCTTGGCGTATCACCAGTGCAGATGGAACTACAACGACGAGGATGATGTGAAGTCGGTGTCGGAAGGATTTGATTTGCACGATATTCCAAACGATGTTATCTGGCTGGACATCGAATACACTGATCAGAAAAAGTATGAATTTAACTCTTACTGTAATTATTTTTAACTGTTACTGTAAAATCCCGAGTAACTACAAATCTTAAGATTTACTGGTAAAACCTAGGATTTACAAAAGCAGTTGGTAAATGTCCGAAATCTTAATAATAACAGGTATTTACTGTGTGATATTGGTAACAGCGTTAGTGTTTGTGTTGATATTGATAACAGTGTTAGTGTTGATATTGGTAACAGTGTTTTACCATTGCTTATCTGTAAAAGTCCGATTGTAGTGTATTGAAATGTATTTTCCTAAATTTTAAACTTACCTTACAAAAGAGAATGGGTATTTTGGGCCTACCTTTTCAATAGCTGTAAATCATATAACAATGAAAACATCTTTTTATGTAGAACATGTATTACTAAAACGACTCTACACAATTATGAGCTGTTTCTGAGTAATATCCTATTAAATATGGTTTATGACCTATACCCCTAGGGCACCTATGGCTGCTACCACACCAATCGATCGATCATCGATTGATTGCATCGATCGACAGTAGAATGGATCAGTCGACGTCGATCGTCAGTTGTTAATATAGCAACAACTGACAATCGACGTCGATTGATCCATTCTATCATCAATGATCGATCAATTAGTGTGGTAGCACCCTAACACATCCAGGCATTGTATTTTTAATAACTATTTGAACGAAAACCATCGCAGAATGACCAATACGATAAACTACATATGCTGTGTGCTTGTAATGGCCCTTAAGTACCATTACATGCGATTAACAAATGCATCGATTTCCAGTGAAATACATTGACACAATTCAGCTATTTGAAACAATACTTTTACTCGGAATATTTCGAATTATATCATTTCCCGGCCTATATAAACCGGCGAAAAAGCAACCAAAGTATCATTCCCCGAGTGATCACCTTCCCCCCAGGTTGCGACGGCATACCCGGCACTCTCTCACGAGTTAGGTCAACGGGTCCGGCTCCTTGGTTTCCTTTCCTTACCTTTCCCAGTCCTCGTGACTGGGAAAGAATCCTTTATCCACTATTCCCGTATAACCTTGAATTTGCATGAAAACAGATGACTTAAAAATATACTTATCATACGCAACGCTATCACACGCGTCCCACGCAATGTCGATCTTTAATCTCTAGATCGGCATTGGAAGGTGGAGGGAATGACAGTACGCTGTCCCACGAGTAAAGCCAGTGTGTTTCTAGAACAAGTTTGCAATGCGTCAGATCACTGGCGTGCCCAGGGTTGGTGAATGGGGCAAGCCCGACATATGTTTTTTTGTTTTTTTGTAGTAAAAAAAAGTGGTACCTCTTTCCTCTTCAATCTTCAATTTGAAATTTACTGCTTTTTATCGCGCCGGCTAAAATATTTAGATCATCATAACCGGACGAATTCCAAACATTTAAGTCGTTTGAAGAAAAAAAACAGCAGTAACAAAACAATTTATTGAAATGGGAGCATCCAACCCAGTGAGTTTTGTACACTGATCTATTAAATTGTCTTTTATGCGATTTACTTGTCTGAGATCTACACAGATCGGGTGTAGATTTAGGTCCAGAAATTAGTAACTTCTTTAGCTCAAAACTCAATATTCAAAACTCAAAACTCAATAGCTCAAAACTCAATTGCAGTATAAGAACCTTTCTCAGAAATCGAAAAAATAAAGAAATACTACTAGATTCGATCATTGTAATGCTAAATGTGAAAGAAAAAAGCTTCGGACGCGTAAAATTTCATGATCAAATTTACATTAAAAAAAAAAAGGTTTTTTTAAGTTCAGTTTTTAAGGTTGTTTTTAAAAAAACTAATCTAACCTACCGCCAAATAGGTGTTTATGTATTATTTAAAATTAAAAAAAAACCTAACCTACCAAATTTATGGGTTTGGCGCTTTTGTGAATGCCTATATCTCGCTTATTTATTGAGACCGAATAAATATTATTCCAGATTCAGAATCAGCGTGGTCAATATAGTCTGGTGACGTTAAAAAATCAACACTAGAAGAGGTTCCTATACTGCAATAATACCAACCAACTAACTACAGTGAAGTGAAGTTGCGCTCACGTTGCGATATTTTGACACGTTCGCTTTCAACGTCATGGGCAAGCCTGGCTTTGGCTTGCATATAGTAAAGTCCTCTATATACTTATAATGGTTTTGCGTAATTTGCCACTGGTTAGAGTGAGAGGTACACTGATTTTGAAAGCCGTATTGAAAGCCCATATGTGCAAGCGAGCGAAATGACACGTCGGTACATAGCTGCAATCGCACGCTGTCTTTATCGACGGCGCGGCGTGCAGCGAGCTGTCGCAGTTCTGTCAATAAATTTCGCCCCGTGGAGCGAGCTGCGTCCGCTAGATAGCACTCGTAGGTGCTAGCAAATTAATTTATTTAATTGTTTTTTTACGAATTGTGTTATTCATTTATTTAATTGTTAATTACGAAGAACAGGCAAGCCGGCCTTTTCGGCTTATATGAAGAGACCGCCACTGCGTCAGATACAGATAGAGCATCCGAGCATGCACAGAGAAAAGTTTCTGCATTAAGAAATGGTATTCTCCAAACTTTTCTCTGTCTCTATTTATCTCATGAACAAATATCTTCTTTTCTTATTTTTTTTGTGTGGATTCTTTTTAAAATAACAAACTGAGTAATTCGTTCTCAAACTCACTCTTAGAATCAGGAAACATATCGTACAGCGGTTGTACACAACACTAGTGCACCTTCTGAGAACTGACAACAGCTTCTAATGCCATATACTTTGCATACGTGGGACAAGTGTGCACAGCAAATGGGAGCATCGTATACGTTGTGTACGTGGGCTCAGTCTATCCTTACCTTTATGGTGATCATGTGTTATAAAAAACTACCCTCATTATCGGGACATTCTTCGAGTTTAACGCTTTTATTTTTATAGATATTTCACATGGGACCCGCGCAAGTTTGCTCACCCAGAGGATATGATCAAGAATCTAACTTCCAAAGGGCGAAAGCTGGTGGTCATCATAGATCCACATATCAAGAGAGAATCTGGCTACTTCATGCACGAGGACGCTACCAACAATGGATACTATGTCAAGAATCGCGACAACAAAGATTATGAAGGTACATGGAGGATCTGTATTAGAAAAAGGATGTCTTAAGCTGTATAGTTGGGGAGCCAGCGACAAAAAAGTGCCAAAGTTTTGTAAAAGCTGATACTTTCAGTATAGTTAGTTAGTTAGTTAGTTTTTCTGGGCTATTTCTCGCACTTGGCCTCTTGATTGGGCCATAGTGCGTGACTCATGTTTCTATTTATGTTACTCCAGCCAACCCAGGCTGTCCCAGAAGGTTAGCAGCCTGTTTGGGTTGCTACAGGCCTCCGGGACAGATGCTGGAGATTGTAGTATTTTTGCCCGTTGCTCTGCCACGCTCCTGCATTCCATGAGCACATGCTGTGGCGTTTCTTCTTCCTCCATGCATCCTCTGCATAGACGGCTGTCTGTCACACCTATGGTAAACAGGCATTTGTTTAGGGGATAGTGGCCTGTCATAGTACCTATGACTACGGATTTTGTCCCTTTTTAATCTGGTGAGGTTGCGGCCAAGTTTTTTGGGCGCTTCCGGAACCGCATTCTTTGTTTGCCTGCATCCTGCGTTTTTTTCCATTCTTTAAGGTGGGTTTCGTCGGTGTTTCTGCATAGCCATGTTTTTATTTGGGCCTGGGGTATGGGCATCGAGGGTTCCGGTCCATATTTTATTTCCTTTGATCCCCTTTTGGCCAGTTCGTCTGCCGCGTCGTTGCCCAGTGAGTCGCTGTGCCCTTTAATCCATTGCAGGGTCACTCTATTTGACCCTGCAATGGATTGAAGCGCATTGTGGCATTCCAGTACAAGGACAGAGGTTATAGTATTTTTTGCTAGCGCTTGTAGCTCGGAGGCACTGTCGGAGACAAATTTCAAGCTTAGGTCTCCGACATCTATCAGACAGTATATCGACCATAGAATGCCGGGCTACAGTCAGCAGGCCAGATTCAGGGACACCTGGCGCTGGTGCACTAGAAAAGGTGTCATTTTAATTAGTACCCCCAAATTGTTTTGGAAAAACTGAAAATTCATCAGTAGACAGTGGATGCAATACAGAATTTGAAACAAATGGTCAGACTGCTTAAGAGGGTGCTGCACGAAATTTCTCAAATTAGGGTCTAGCGTTTTAGTTATTCCGCTAAAACTACGCTAATAAAAGCAGTGACAAAAAACACTCATTTTTATCAATAAGTCATTTATAAGGTGAGATAATAAATTTGGCAATAGTTTGCGTAGTTTTTTATAAAAACACCCGAGAAAATATACAAAGCAATAAAAAAACTGATTTATGCTCTTTTTTTGTATTCCAGGTTGGTGCTGGCCAGGCTCTTCTAGCTACCTGGACCACTTCGATCCGAAGGTCACTTCTTATTATTCAGCACAGTATGCATTTGACAAATTTCCTGGGACAACCAAAGATGTACATTTATGGAATGACATGAACGAGCCATCTGTGAGTAACTCTTTTTTACAAGCTTTTATTTACCTTGCAATTTTTGTCAGTATGTTTAGGTCAAATCTTGTAAGCAGAATTAGAACCACTGCCTCTTATCCTATGAAGTTGAAATTTTACATTATGGTTCAGTTCCGATGACAATGCATTTTTATGGTAAACACGACTTGATTCTGTACCCAGGATTGGCTCCCGACGAGAGGACTCCTCGTCAACAGCACAGACACGAAATGTTATATACGCATTCAATTATGATAGCTCGTTATAAGTTTCATCATGACATGGCTGCTGCACCCAGGGTTGGCCCGGGACAGAGCATTTTAATAAAGGATTGTTTTTAAAAATATGTTTTTACTACTAACTTATTCATAATTATTTGTCAAAGTGATTCTACCAATCTGCTAATAAACAAAAACGGATTTTAACATATGAAGCTCTGTGGGTAGGCGGCATACAGCATCTGTTACTACGCAGATTATTATTTTATTATTTATTTATTATTTATTCCTTGGCAGCGATTGGGGAGGGGGTCGCCCTGGCTACCAATACGCTGCTGTGGGTGCCGCTGAATCTCCTACTCCATTCACCATTCCCTCCCATTCTTGACGATTTTTTGCCACGTCTCGAGCATCCCTAGCCGATAATCGTTGAAAATCATCCGCTTTATTTCTTCTTGCGCCTGATAAAAAAAACAAAAAATGTCGTATATCACAAGGTGCTTCAATGAAGAGAATTAAACCCATGCTGCACAATATGTAAATAGATTATTTCAATCATGTCTTGCTGACACGCGATTGATATACCTAATTTTTTTAACTTTTATATTTCTTTTTGTTTTATTATCTTAATAAAGTAGTGAACTTAATATTTATTTTGTATTCATTGTATTACTTTCATAACATCATAAATTAAGTTCAGCTAATCTGTAACACGACATTCATTGACTGTTAGGCGGTACGAAGTTCGCCGGGACAGCTAGTATATAATATATTATAATGGTAACTATGGTAACTCATAATTTACCGAATATCAAATTGGATGAATTGAACCAATCAGCTTGCACTGAGGTAGAAAAACTGTTTATGGAAATGTATGCAGACACTTCTCTAACATAACTTGTTAATCAGCCCACAAGATACAGAAACAAGCAAATCTCTACTTGACTTGATCTTATGCAACGACCAAGGCCTTATTACAGATGTCAAATACATGTCACATATTGGAAAAAGCGACCATATTGCGATTATAGCCAACCTGCAAGCTGAGACTAACTTTGCTAAACCAGTAGAAAGCAGAGAGCCGAGACGATGTTTTTGGAAAGCAAATTTTGAATTCATCAGAAAATCTCTCGAGTTCGAGGAGCATCTAATGGATCTTAGCCATCCTTCACATCCTAACATCGGCACTAATGACAACTGGGAAAACCTCATAATGGCAGTAAAAATCACTCTGGATAAATACACACCACCATCATTAACCCCTTGAGTATGATACGACCAAATCTGGTTCTGAAACAATTATCCGTTGAGTATGATACGACCAGATCTGGTTCCGCGTTTTTTTCACTTCTTTGACGTTCTCATATTTATTCATAATTATCTAATTGTTTTACAAAATGATATTTCAATATTCTATATTCGAAATTTCAATGCAATCATTGTGCAGTTGTTCTTTTTATGATTGGTGTAGTAGTTTCGTAGTTATAGTACTTTAAGGTCGATGTCGCCGAAAATCCTGCAAAAGAGACAGATGCATCCATGAAAATACCCATTTACTCCAAGGGTTAAATAAAAAACGCCCCAAGGAAATTAACAAACCCTGGATTAGCAGAGATATCCATAATTTATCAAGGGAAAAAAGGAAGCTTTGGGATATCTACAAAATTAAAAAAGATGATTCTTCTTACCGGCAATATGGAATAACTAACAACCGACTTGTCTCAGAAATCAGAAGTTCCAGAGGAAACTTCGAGAGAAACCTCGTCAGCAATGGAGCTAAATCATTCTATGGATATATCAAGATGCAACTTCAATCCAAAGCTTCTACTCCACTAGAACTCTACAACAGCATGACTGACTCCAACACAAGCAACCCTCTTGATATTGCGGAAATTTTTGCTAAGCAGTTTAATAATGCCTACTTTTACGAACCTGATGGACCTTTACCCCCTCTAACTAACCTGACCAGGGTTAACAATTGTTTTGATGATGTTCATATTAGTACAGATTTAGTGGAAAAAACCTTAAAAATGCTAAACGTCGAATCCGCCATGGGTCCAGACAACTTACCGGCTTTACTCTGGAGGGAATGTGCAAGTCAGTTGAGTAAACCGCTAGCTGTAATTATGCAGCAATCAATCACATCAGGGAAATTACCTGCAGACTGGAAACACGCAATTGTAACCCGCATCTATAAAAAAGGAGATAAGCGCACTGCTTCCAATTACCGTCCCATCAGCTTAACTTGCATTGCTTGCAAATCCATGGAAATAATCATTGCAGCAAAATTACGCAAATTTATATCGCAAAACAAAATTGTGCCAAATGAACAGCACGGTTTCATTCCCGGGCGCTCCACTGTCACCAACTTACTTCTTTGTCTCAACCGCTGGACTGAGAACTGGGATGGGGGTATACCGACAGATGTTATATATCTCGACTTCGAAAAGTCCTTCGACAGAGTTCCTGTAAGAAGACTTTTGCAAAAACTTGAACATCTCGGAATTCGAGGGAAAATTTTAAGTTGGATATCAGACTTCTTAACAGGTCGCACCTTCCAAGTGAAAGTAGGCGACTTTAAATATGAACATTTCACTGTATCCAGTGGTGTACCCCAAGGGTCAGTGCTGGGTCCAGTTTTGTTCACCTTGTATATTACGGATCTTCAAGCCTCAATCACATCGCAGAGCAGCTACTTTGCCGATGACACAAAATTCTTCGCCAATCCTATTCTATGCAGTGGACAGCTTCAGCAAGATCTTGACAAGATCAAAGCGTGGACGGAAGATTTGTTGCTTACCTTAAACGTTGAGAAATGTGTAGTGCTTCATATCGGGAAAAGCAACCCCAACAAACAATATTTTCTGGCAAACGCCCAACTAGAAGCAGTCAAGCAACAAAAAGATCTTGGAATAACAATTACTGATGATCTCAAATGGGAGAAACACATAATTTCAATTGCTAAAAGAGCCAACTCTACTCTCTATCTAATAAGGAAGGCTTTCCAACATCTGTCAATACAGGTTTTTATCAAGATCTACAAGGCATATATCAGACCTATTCTTGAGTATGGCTATCAGATCTGGAACCCTTACTTTTGCAAAGATGTAGATATCCTGGAAAAGGTTCAGCGAAGGGCAACCAAAATGCCAGTGGTCCTGAAGAATAGGAATTATGAAGATCGCTTGAAATTACTTGGAATTACTACGTTCAAACAAAGAAGACAAAGAGGGGACCTGATTGAGACATATAAAATTCTAACACATTATTACAATGTACCTGCATTGAAGAATATTTACAAATTCAACGTCAACACAAATCTTCGAGGTCACAACAAAAAACTCAACCGTACAAAATTTTAATCTAATCCTCTTAAGAACGTTTTGCCAAATAGAGTGGTGGACATGTGGAATAAACTACCATTTGAAGTGATTAGTGCAATCTCTGTCAATCAATTTAAAAACAGACTCGATTTGTACCTAAAAACTTGTTAATATTGTTTACATTATATTGTTAATATTGTTTAGCTTTACAAGATCTGATCTGGACGTATCAGCAAAGCTGCCTGTCCAGAATAAAATAATAATAATAACTATATTAATATGAATCTACATAATAGTCATCTACACCATTTTGGTAACTAGGACTTTACTATGAAGGGCAACGTGTAGATTAGTTCCACGTTCCAAACATTAATTAATCTTCTCTTTTGTTCAGTGGACCAATAGATAGCGTTCTAAACACGCCTATACGGTATCAAACTCAAAATCAAACAATAACATAATAACAAACGAATTTTCAAATTATAGCTCTTATTATTTTAACATTATTTACATAAAGCGTCAATTTTTAATTTGATCTTCATAATTTATAATTTCTATTCTTCAGGCCCACTGGCCGTTTGGTTGTCCTTCGCTGCACCTTTGCCAGGACATCTACATAAGTAGGGGCTCGATCTTTGCATAAGTAGGGGCTCGAAAGCTGATAGCCATACTCGTGATAAGGTCTAACATATGCCTTGTAGATCTTTATAAACACCTTCCTTATCAGGTAGAGAGTGGAATTTGCTCTTTTAGCAATTGCAACTATCTGTTTTTCCCATTTGAGATCATCACTAATTAATTTTCTGAGATTTATTTGATGTTTAACCCGCTCGCTCCGTAACATCCATTTCGGGACATTTATGTCGGCCGCCTAAACTCCGTAACATCCGCTACCGGACCAAGCGCTCGCCGCCGCGAAAAATGCAATTTACGATTCGAAACGTCGTACTATGTGCTTTCTGAGGGCGCAACGATATGGCCAAAATATCTTTAATTGAAGATTTCCGTGTGGCAATATCGAACAACGATTTAAAAAGTGAGCATAGACGTCAAACGCCTCGTCTCCCGTCGGCAAATCGAACGGCCGCGTACGGCTCCGCGAAATTGGTGATAAAAAGTGTGTGTGTGCAGTTTTTGAGTGTTATTTACTGGAGAACAGTGAGTAATATGCATTTTAAGTAGTTTCGGAATGAGGATTAGTCATTTGAGATAGTCCATTTGCTGTTTTTCACGAATTTTTAAAGAAAACACTTCGGCGACAACAAACGGCTCGCGACAACAAACGGCTCGCGAAAAAATGGTTGTTATTATTTTGTAATGTTTATGAAATATCCCGATATATTGCGAAATATGACGTAATGTCGCTTTAATTTACTAACAAAATAAGTATTGCTTCATTTACATCCTAAGTTATCACATAATTAGGCGTATTTTGAACATTATATCTTGTTTTGTAATATGAATCGCGCAAAGAAACTTGTTTTGATAATTACTACGAGAGAATAAAGTGCGATTTTCCATAGTTTTTCGATGAAATGTGACTCTTTGGAGTATAGTAATTAGTTATTAGACATATAATAAGTCTATGATAAGACAATATAATTGAAAAAATCTAACGAATTTTATATTATGAGCATTCAAAGTTTATTATTAAGGTCGGACGCGGAAACTCTCAAAACTTTAGATTTTTCTATAATATCTGACAAAGCTCAAAGTTCTGGTGTGATTTCTAAGAAGTGTGATGTAGTAATAAAGTTATTTTGAAAGAATTTCATATAAAAAAATACCATATTTTATATAGTCACAAATTAAAAATGAAAAATTTTTTTTTTACGAGAATACATAAAAATTTTCTTGGCTGAATAAATAAATATTTTTGTATGCAAATAAGTAAAAAAAAATATCGTTTTGGTAAAGCATTTAATAAAGAACATAACTATTTACAATTTTTGCATATTTTACGTATTTTGTGACAAAAAAATCGAAATGATTTTATAGGCGAGTTTTTTCAGTTTGCCAATTTTGTAATATTTATTCATTATTATCTTATTTATTTTACGAGATAAGGTTATAATGTTTTATATGTCAAATTTCAATGCGATCATTTTTCTCTTTATCTTTTTTTAATCCGTTTAGTGGTTTATAAGTTATGATCGTTTTTCGCAAGGCCGTTGACTCGCGTCGATTTTTTGCCCGAATATGTCGCGCGCAAAAGTGATAGGTGAGTTTTTACTTCGCGAGAGGAGGGGTTAACTGCTTCTAATTGAGCGTTTGACAGAGAATGTTGTGTGTTGGGGTTGCTTTTTCCGACATGAAGCACAACAGATTTCTCGGTGTTCAAAGTAAGCGACCTATCTTCCGTCCACGCTTTGATCTTGTCGATATCCTGCTGAAGCTGTCCACTGCTTAGGATAGGATTGGCGAAAAATTTTGTGTCGTCAGTAAAGTAGCTGCCCTGCGATCCTGCTGTGCGCCTGTGCGCCTTGAAGATCCGTAAGATACAAATTGAACGAAACTAGACCTAGCACTGACTTTTGGTGTACTCCACTGGGTACAGTGAAATATTCGGATATCTTGATAAAAACCTCTATTGACAGATTTATTGATAGGTTTTTTTTTTATAAGTTATTTATTGATATCAGATATTTATTTATTTATTTATTTATTTATTAAAGGTAAAGCACAAAATATAATTTACTGCAGCATTACAAAAAAAAATGTATTTGGACCAGTAGCGAAAAATAGAGCACACTGCAGTATCTTGGTCACTGCGTCAACACCGCCTAACTAGGCCTAGGCCTGTACTAAGGCAGGTGTACCAGAAAATATTTTACCTGTGCACACAAAAAAAGTAAAAAATTAACAACTAAACTTAAAAATTAAACATGTTAAAAAAATAAATTAAAATATCATCAAGAAGTATTTGAAATTATAATCATAAAATTATCGAGTAAATAAATAAAAATCGAAATCATAATAATAGTAAATAGATAGATAGATACCTACTCAGTAAAATAAACAAATAAAAATAAAATAAGAATAAAAATAAAAATCATAAATAAATCTGTTTAAATTTTTTTTCATGTTAAACCAGTGAAATAATTGCATTTTTAATAAGATATTATAATTAGCAGATAAGTCAATTTAGCAGATAAGTAAATTTGTCAATCTGTTTTAATAACAGGTAATTGTGAGATACATAGTTTTACGCATACTAGATAGTCAAATAATTTGTGGCTCTTTTCACGGCCTTCATTTATTAGCCACATATGGCTCTGTTTCTTAAAGGAATCTTTAGACTGAATTGTTTTAATTCCATCTTCTAAAAGGTTATATGTCCTGGGGCCCAAAACAGTAAAATGCCTTTGACCAAAAGAGGTCATCATTCGGGGAATATCTATTTTTTTAGCAACGGATCGCCTTGTTGGATGCATTTGTTGTGAGAAAGTCCTGTTGCATTTGAATTGAATAAAATTTACACAAAATTTTAAATAAAGCTGTCGTAAATCCAATACTTCATATTCCAAAAACAATTTTTCCGATGAGTACCTGTAAGGCTTACGCGTGATGATTTTTATAATTAGTTTCTGTGCCACCTCTGCTGGGTGGCCATATATATTGATAGGTTTTTTTTCTAGGTTTTTAATGGCCCTGAGATCACAATGCCCAAAGACAACATTCACTTTGGCGACTGGGAGCATAGACACGTCCACAACGAGTACGGTCTTGTCTTTGTCAAGGCGAGTTACGAGGGTTTGCTCGCAAGGACTGACGGCGTTAACAGGGCCTTTATTCTTTCCCGCGCTTTATTCCCTGGAACCCAAAGGTAATTTGATTTTCGCTAATTCTACGATAATATTCGCACATTTATTCGCGAGGTAATTAGCCTCTCAGTGCCTCGTGCCAACAAGGGTCTGACAGAACCTACCAAACCCGCAATACAGTTTGTGCAGGACGGCTCTAAACGCAAAAAACATTTCACTACAAAACCTTTCTCAATAATCGAGAAAGCTTCAGATTGGATTCTGGAGGTCGATTCGGTCTCTAAGCAGCATAAATTCCCTGAAAGTCTCGGATGCACAGCTCTCCGTCAAGATATACCTCTTTACTCTCTATCTCGGAAGGTGGCCCTTATTGTAGAATTAACTGTCCCATGGACATCAAATATCCCAAAAGACCACGAATACAAACTAAATAAATACCATGATCTCGCAAATGCCGTCACCCAGAACGGCTTCACTGTTCACCTTCACGCGGTGGAAGTTGGCGCTCGTGGCCTGCCGGCTAAATCTCTATTTCACCTCTTGAAAGATCTTGGCCTTTCCAGAAAAATAATCAACTCTTTCCTAGAAAAATTATCTAAAACTTGCAATTTGCGCATCTCAAATTCTATGGCTTCGAAGGGGGAGTGAATGGGTGGTAAGGTGAACGCTCACATGTGGCAAGACAGCTGTCCTAAACCTACCACAGCCGGTCGTTAGTCCGGAATCCACTGCTCACCCCAGAAGTGTAAAAAATAGTATTATTATGGGCCTGACTCCGGTCGGTGAATTCCATGGCAGCTCCATTTGTATTTTATTTATTGTTAGAAGTCGCATGGAAACGAATGCAGCTATTTGGAATTCGCATGAAGATACCTATGCTGGAAAAGGTGCAGGAGTGTTTTGTCAGAAGAAGGGACCTCAAAGTGAAGATATTTGAAGATGTGAGAAAGCTACTTCGCAGAGGATTCTGAAGGAGATCTCAATCGAGGAGTTCCAGAGATATTTTGACCAATGGAAACACAGATTGGAGAGTGCTTTGAAGGACACTAACATGCATTTTATTATTATATTAATACGATTTGCTTTAAAATAAAAATCATGTTACTTTTGGGTACCCCCTCAAATAATCACTATATAATCAGGGCAACAATCGATGATTCCGATTACTCGGGAAAATCGCATCGTAACAAGTGGCCTTAGATCAAGGACGGTACACTTACCGCCATGACAAAGTTCTCGCTGTAATTCACGAGGTAATTAGTCTCTCAGTGGCTCGTACCAACAAGGGTTTGACAGTATCCTCCAAACCCCCAATACAGTTTGTGCGGGATGGCTCTAAAGGCAAAAAACATTTAACTACAAAACCTTTCTCAATAATCGAGAAAGCTACAGATTGGATTCTGGAGGTTGATTCGGTCTCTAAGCAGTATAAATTCCCTGAAAGTCTCGGATGCACAGCCCTCCGTCCAGATATAACTCTTTACTCTCTATCTCGGAAGGTGGCTCTTATTGTAGAATTAACTGTTCCATGGGAATCAAATATCCCAAAAGACCACGAGTACAAATTAAATAAATACCATGATCTTGCAAATGCCGTAACCCGGAACGGCTTCACTGTTCACCTTCACGCGGTGGAAGTTGGCGCTCGTGGCCTGCCAGCTAAATCTCTATTTCACCTCTTTAAAGATCTTGGCCTTTCCAGAAAAATAATAAACTCTTAGAAAAATTATCTAAAACTGCGATTTGCGCATCTCAAATTCTATGGCTTCGAAGGGGGAGTGAATGGGTGGTAAGGTGAACGCTCACATGTGGCAAGACAGCTGTCCTAAACCTACCACAGCCGGTTCGTAAGTCCGGAATCCACTGATCACCCCCCAGAAGTGTAAAAAAATAGTATTATGATGGGCCCGACTCCGGTCGGTGAATTCCATGGCAGCTCCGTTTGTATTTATTTATTATAATATCCGTTGCATCCCTAGTAAAAACCTAATATTGTCTTTTCCCCTGAACATATTTCTATCATTGTTTTAGATATGCTGCTATTTGGACAGGGGACAATATGTCGGAGTGGCCGCATCTAGCTGCCAGTCTTCCCATGTGCCTATCCATCGCTGTTTCCGGTATATCGTTCTGTGGCGCCGACATCGGTGGATTCTTCGGGAATCCAAACACGGAACTGCTCACAAGATGGTATCAGGTTAGCTAATTGGAGTTCTCTTTTTCCGTCCACACAGGTCATCTGAAAAGTTGTGAACCTCAATTTACGTTATTCATTATTACCAACCAGTGTTACAATTTTATCGAAGGCACAGTATACCCCAGACAGTAGCTTCTCTTAAAACAAAATTGAAATCAAAGCAAATACGTCATAAGTCGTAAGGGCTCGGTATGGTCGCCAGATGTTCCGCTACTCGACCTACGCAGATATCCGCACCCTCTTCCCGCACGGCCCTGTAGCTCGAGAGTAAAGCTACTGGTTGGTATACTGTGTTAAAGGTCCCTATGTATACACTACTATGTATAGATGTTGACTGGTTGACTACTATAGATGGTGACTGGATCGAGACATATAACATATAAGATCCTAACTGCATTGTTTGAGGTTTCTTGGTTGCAGACTATCTACACCGTGAACACCAACACATCATCTGAAACTCCAGAGTGAATCATTTCATTTAAATCCTAAGAAACATTTCCTAATCAGTAGTGTTAAACGAATGGAATGCTCTCCCTAGTGAAGTGATCAGTGCCAAAAGTGTAAATAAACTGAACTTCTTCCACAAAAACCGTAGTGCAAGCACGCTCAGGCTCATCAGCTAAGCCGCCCGCCTGTTAAATATATAATAATAATAATATATTAGTCAAGACTTTTCTGATGACCAATACTGATATATTTTGTATCTCTGCATGTTATTTAAAACTTGTTATTTATTACAGGCTGGTGCTTTCCTGCCTTTCTTTAGGGCTCATGCCCATATTGACACCAAGAGGAGGGAACCTTGGCTTTTCGACGAACAAACAACGAAGCTTATCAGGGATGCAATTAGGAAACGTTACAGTTACCTGCCATTCTGGTATGTTGAACAGTTTATTAACCCGCTCGCTCCGTAACATCCATTTCGGGACATTTATGTCGGCCGCCTAAACTCCGTAACATCCGCTACCCCTCCAACAACCCCTAACAACCCCTCCTGTCGCGAAGTAAAAACTCACCTATCACTTTTGCGCGCGACATATTCGGGCAAAAAATCGACGCGAGTCAACGGCCTTGAGAAAAACGATCATAACTTATAAACCACTAAACGGATTTAAAAAAGATAAAGAGAAAAATGATCGCATTGAAATTTGACATATAAAACATTATAACCTTATCTCGTAAAACAATTAAGATAATAATGAATAAATTTTACAAAATTGGCAAACTGAAAAAACTCGCCTATAAAATCATTTCGATTTTTTTGTCACAAAATACGTAAAATATGCAAAAATTGTAAATACAGTTATGTTCTTTATTAAATGCTTTACCAAAACGATATTTTTTTTTTACTTATTTGCATACAAAAATATTTATTTATTCAGCCAAGAAAAATTTTATGTATTCTCGAAAAAAAAAAATTTTTAATTTGTGACTACTTATGGTATTTTTTTATATGAAATTCTTTCAAAATAACTTTATTACTACATCACACTTCTTAGAAATCACACCAGAACTTTGAGCTTTGTCTGATATTATAGAAAAATCTAAAGTTTTGAGAGTTTCCGCGTCCGAACTTAATAATAAACTTTGAATGCTCATAATATAAAATTCGTTAGATTTTTTCAATTATATTGTCTTATCATAGACTTATTATATGTCTAATAACTTATTACTATACTCCAAAGAGTCACATTTCATCGAAAAACTATGGAAAATCGCACTTTATTCTCTCATAGTAATTATCAAAACAAGTTTCTTTGCGCGATTCATATTACAAAACAAGATATAATGTTAAAAATACGCCTAATTATGTGATAACTTAGGATGTAAATGAAGCAATACTTATTTTGTTAGTAAAGTAAAGCGACATTACGTCATATTTCGCAATATATCGGGATATTTCATAAAAATTACAAAATAATAACAACCATTTTTTCGCGAGCCGTTTGTTGTCGCCGAAGTGTTTTCTTTAAAAATCCGTGAAAAACAGCAAATGGACTATCTCAATTGACTAATCCTCATGCCTAAACTACTTAAAATGCAAATTACTCACTGTTCTCCGGTAAATAACACTCTAAAACTGCACACACACACTTTTTATCACCAATTCCGCGGAGCCGTACGCGGCCGTGCATTTGCCGACGGGAGACTAGGCGTTTTGACGTCTATGCTCACTTTTTAAATTGCCCTTCGATATTGCCACACAGAAATATTGAATTAAAGATATTTTGGCCATATCGTTGCGCCGTCAGAAAGCATATAGTACGACGTTTCGAATCGTAAATTGCATTTTTCGCAGCGGCGAGCGCTTTATCCGGTAGCGGATGTTACGGAGTTTAGGCGGCCGACATAAATGTCCCCAATGGGATGTTACGTGCTGAGCGGGTTAAAATGGTGTTTTTCCAAAAATTATGTAGTATTTTCTTAAATATGGCGGACTTTAAATATGGAGTCACCCGAGGCAGTTGCAATGGAACCCAACTACACTTGCGAGCAACTAAATCGACTCACCCCCTCAGTTCGGATAAAAACCAGTTTTTTTCTAAAATGACTAACCGGATGTACACCAAATATATACTTTTATGAAATCCTAATTATTTAGCTTTCTAATGACACCATTTTTATAAAAATCGGATTAGACCTTTTTAAAATAATAATATCTGCAAAAAGTTTCCGCTTCTTAATCACTCATAAATCCCCCCGGAACAGATTTATTTTTAGCAGTCATTTATCAGTAGTTGACGCGAAAACATCTCCGTAAGCCAATCTCATTATTATCGTAAAAGTATGGATACTACGCCAAAAAAGACCACTCAGGTTATTGCTTCATTGCAGCAGGGCCTTAGTCAACGTACAGTTGCTCGTCAAGTGGAATTTAGTCAATCTGCCGTCTCAAGAGTAAAAAGGAGGTTTGAACAAACTGATACCATCAATCGGAGACCAAATAGCAGCCGGCACCGGTGCGCTTCTGAGAGAGACAATCGTTACATCGCTTCGACGTCACTACAGAATCGCGACCTCGCTGGCAGTAATGTACAGCAGGAGCTGAGACAAGTTCAAGGGTTAGCTGTCAGTCAGTGAACGATCAGAAGACGCTTAAAAAAATCGGACCTCGTTCCAAAAAGACCTGCCACAGGCCTTAAATTGACCACACGCCACCAGCAAGCGCACCTTTAATTTGCTCGAGAGCATGTCAGTTGGAGCATAGAGCAATGGCGGTCAGTTTTATTTACTGACGAGAGCAGAATGTGTCTGTATGGCAGCCACAGAATAGGCTGGGTCTCCAGGCGTCCAGGTGAGTGATTTTCTCAATGCTGCTTCGCTGAAACAGTCTCCTACGGCGGCGTTTCCTGCATGGTGTGGGCTGGCATTTCTTTAGAGGAAAGGACCAACCTTGTTTTCGTGCCAGGAGGAGGTCGGAGAGAAGGTCTGAATGCTGAACGCTATACCAAATATATTCTCCTGGATCATGTCATACCGTATGAAGGATTTATTGGAAAAAACTCTGTGTGTTAATACACGATAATGCACGGCGTGACACACAGCGCGTATCACTCGGCAATTTTTAGATGAAGTTGGTTTGGAGCCGATGGACTGGCCAGCTCTCAGTCCAGACATGAATCCCATCATGAATTTGTGAGACGAGCTGAAACGAATAGTCCGAACCAGAAATCCGGCAACTTCTAATATCTACGAGCTCAAGACAGCGTTGTTAGAGGAATGGGATGGGATTCCTCAAGACATGACCAAAAAACTGATCTGTACGTTGAGGAACCGCATGGGAGCTGTCATCTGGGCAAGGGGTGCAACACTAAATATTAATTTAATAAACGTTCCTTCTTAGGTTTTGCATTTTCCGTTTTAATTTAATTTTAAATATCCCCAGTTTTCTACTCCTGAACATCCATTGTAACAAAATTCCAAATTTTCGTTTTCCATATTCAAATCCAAATTCCAATTTCAAAAACATGTTGCCCGCATTGCAACATGTTTCGCGTGTATTTCTCGGGTTTTTATATTGGTCTTACTCAGTTTTTGAGTTGTTTCATAATCATGGCTCCAAATCTTAGAGCCTTTCTCCAAAACAAAAAAAATCGCTAACAGCCTTGACATTTTAGCTGTCAATTAGAAATAGCCGTATTGCACGGTCTAATAAAAAATGACCCTCCTGGTGTCCTTGCCATGTCAATAAAAACAAGAGATTGAATTAAAAATCAAGTTCAAAAGAACCCTTTTAATAAATGTAATAATTACAAAAATATTACTATTTTATTGTGAACATGAGTTGTCATGAGTTTTTTTATCTCCTAAAGTTGGTTTAACGACAGGCATTTCCTGTCTGTCAATTCTGGCTACAGCCACTTGAAAAAACATTGGTTCCAAAATGGCGCGAGCAGCACTTCTGACTCGCGCTGGGCGACAGAAAACTGGCTAAAAGCGAAGTGATCCGGAGTTGTTTGTGCACTAGAAGTGCGGTGTTTTAAAGTGATGTGAACACGGTCCTATTTTTTGGTAAGCGTTTAATTCTTTTGGGGATTCAATTAGCTAAACGAGTTTTGTAGTAATGGTGGTTTTCTCTTTTCGTCACAGTGTGGTTTTGGCTGTGTCGCCTTTTATTTCCGAATGTAAATTAAACCTCACGAATCGGCCAACCGTGCCCGGATTTTTCTCGCCTGGTTATTAAATTGAACCTGTAAACGTACAACATGTCACCGTAGTCGGAAGAGGAGATTTACGGAACTACCTACTCAATAAAGGACCTTTGTTTTATAACTTTAAATTTGTAGTTTTATTTTAAAATTGCGAAGGTTTATTCTCCGTTTTGCCAAATTTAGTGCCAAACCAAATTCTTTCCCCGACCCTGTGGTTGTTTTTTAATTTTTCGTTCATCACCTAACCTAACCTATGGTATTTTTTCTTTTTCCGCGTTTTTGATAAATGCGGTGGCGCTTTTGTTTTTGTGTGTTGGTATAACGCGATAAGATCCCTAATCCCACGTTATACCATTTTACCCCTATTTTAAATTTTATTTAATTTTAAAGAAAAACCTAAGCGGATTATCATTATTATGGTATTAACGGACAGCTAACAAAATAAGGGGTTTAAAAAGTATATATTTGTATGGATCTACTAAGCCATTTTTGACAAAAATAAGTGTTTTTGCGCACTGAGGGGGTGAGTCGATTTAGTTGCTCACAAGTGTAGTTTCATCCGCCGGCCGAGAGAGGGCGCTCATCGATTTTATTTATGAAATTAATATTCATATGAAATCAGTCCCTACTTGTAGGGAAAGTCTTGGGGTGACACAACTAACTTTTTATTTTCTTTTAATGGTAATATAGGTAACAACCTGTTTTTTTTCCTATAGGTATACATTGTTTTATGAGCACACGGTCAACGGATATCCCGTAATGCGTCCTCTCTACATGCACTATCCCAAGGATGAAGAAACTTTCACCATAGAAAATGAATTTCTGCTCGGTGAGTTTTTTGTCAGTATTACAGTATGTATTACAACTGCAACTGTTTTCTTTCATCCATATGTTCATAGTTTTTGACAACTACCGCTTAGATGGTTTCAGCTACAGCAGTTCGTTGTTCGGTTTCCTGCCCTCTCCTGTGCTCATAGTCATTGATTATATAAATTATCATACTACAATTTGGCGACTAGGATTTTACTTCGAAACGCAATGTGTACATAGCACTGAATGTCCAGTTTATTCTTAAAGCTGTTGACAGAATTGTCACATATCACTTTCTTTGGCTTTCCTTTATTTCCAAAACAAATAAGTCATAATTTTCTCTTCCGAAGCTGAACATTTTTGCATATTATACAGGGTGAGTTTTTAATGATTGACATCCCTAAAGTGGATGAATCTATTTTAGAGAGTTTCTATTTTAGATCTCTTAGCTGCCTACTTCCTCTAATGTTGTTAGGCGGAGTTCTTTTAGTCGCACTTCGTACGGGTTGTAAACTTCGTCGCTCTTCTCTGAACTTTTTCCAGGGGCTCTATATCTTTCTCAAATTACGGATTCAATACTCTTGGTAGGAGTGCTTGCTTCACTTGCTTCAGAATGTCTTAGCCAAAACGTATTTGAAGAGGCTCATTACTTGTGTCGATTGCCATTACCATAGTACGTCGAAAGCCCGGGCTTACTCGACTGCTGCCTCCTCCGCAATCAAAATTGACTTTGATCCCCCCCGCGCGAGCTCCGGATTGCGAAGGGCTACTTTTTTAACACGCTTTTGTTAGGTCGACCTGTATGTAACTATGTAATGGAATCTAAGGTAACTAATTTAACCATCTTCCAAGGACCGTAGCATCATGAAAATTGGCAGCTGTATGTAGTTCTGATGACAATACAATAATATGGTACTGTCAAACTGATCTGATGATGGAGTCGGAAGATATGAACTGGAACTTCATGATGGAACATTGTATCATAGCTGTGTTTGGACTTGTTAGAAAAGTCTTGGAATGAACTTTGACCACGATTAGGTTTCAAGGTCTGATGATGTGGTTTTTACGTGCATTTATAAAAGCGTGTTTTTAATGTTTTTTTTTTTAACTAATAATTATTTACATCTCATCCGATAAGACTTGCGAGGATTTAAAAACTCTGCTTTAATTTTACGAAATATTAACTTTCTATCGGCTGAAAATCTTTAGTTTTAATAAATATTTTTAGTTTTCTTACAATCCTTTCCAGCTATTGAGTAGCTTCTCATTCGCGTCTAGTTATTATTATTATTATTATTAACCAAAAATTCGATTCTGTGCAATTCCAAAGATCCGGCAATATCGAAGCACGTAATAAGTGGCTGTAGTGATTCAAATGAACTACAAGCCCGCGTAGACTTCCACAAAAGGTTCCTTACTGGAATCAGCCAGAATGGCACTGGTCTGGGGTATGGCAGTACAACCACGAGCGACGTGGACTTGAAGAAGTCTCTTTTGCGGGGAGATTACGACAGCAAGAGTATGGCTCATGCTATTGGCCTTCAATGCCAGAATGATTGGACAACAATTGGTGACTTTTGCATTCCGCCTCCAATGCACTGGAAGGTAATGCTCTATGACTGGACGCCAGAGATGCTGAAATTTTATTTGAATGCCTTTCAGCATACACTTCCAGACCCCAGTAACCTCGCTCGTTGGAGCTTTGCCGAGGATAGTTCTTGTCCCCTCTGTAGCAATACCCCTTGCACAGCTAGGCACATTCTAGCTGGCTGCAAGGTGGCCTTAGATCAAGGACGGTACACTTACCGCCATGACAAAGTTCTCGCTGTTATTCGCGAGGTAATTAGTCTCTCAGTGGCTCGTGCCAACAAGGGTTTGACAGTATCCTCCAAACCCCCAATACAGTTTGTGCGGGATGGCTCTAAAGGCAAAAAACATTTAACTACAAAACCTTTCTCAATAATCGAGAAAGCTACAGATTGGATTCTGGAGGTTGATTCGGTCTCTAAGCAGTATAAATTCCCTGAAAGTCTCGGATGCACAGCCCTCCGTCCTGATATAACTCTTTACTCTCTATCTCGGAAGGTGGCTCTTATTGTAGAATTAACTGTTCCATGGGAATCAAATATCCCAAAAGACCACGAGTACAAATTAAATAAATACCATGATCTTGCAAATGCCGTAACCCGGAACGGCTTCACTGTTCACCTTCACGCGGTGGAAGTTGGCGCTCGTGGCCTGCCAGCTAAATCTCTATTTCACCTCTTTAAAGATCTTGGCCTTTCCAGAAAAATAATCAACTCTTTCTTAGAAAAATTATCTAAAACTGCGATTTGCGCATCTCAAATTCTATGGCTTCGAAGGGGGAGTGAATGGGTGGCAAGGTGAACGCTCACATGTGGCAAGACAGCTGTCCTAAACCTACCACAGCCGGTTCGTAAGTCCGGAATCCACTGCTCACCCCCCAGAAGTGTAAAAAAAATAGTATTATGATGGGCCCGACTCCGGACGGTGAATTCCATGGCAGCTCCGTTTGTATTTATTTATATTTATTATTATTATATTATACACTAGCAGCTTAAGGCTGATGCGTGTATATCACATGCACTTGTTTTTAAACTTGTGACTGTTTTGCACTAAGAAAATTGTCCAGTTTATTTTTAAAGCTATTGACAGAGATAGCACTGATCACATCCTCTGGCAACGCATTCCAAGCATCCACTACACGATTTGTCAAAAAATATTCCCTGGGGTTCGATGCTGCAATTGTCTTATTTAGCTTCAACGAGTGTCCACGCAGTTGCTTATTGGTGTTCAGGGTATACATGCTCTCGAGGTTGGGCACACTGTAATAACCGTGAACCATTTTGTAGCTTTCTATTAAGTCTCCTCGCTGCCTACGTTCCTCTAATGTTGTCAGGCGAAGTTCTTTCAGTCGTACTTCGTATGGTTTGTTCCTCAGCGATAGCACCAACTTTGTTGCTCTTCTCTGAACTCTTTCCAGGTGCTCTATATCCTTCCGAAAGTAAGGATTCCATACCTGGTAGAAGTATTCGAGGAGCGGGCGAATGTAGTATTTATAGAGCTTGAGGAAAAGTTCACTGGTGATAGTGGAAAAAGCTTTTCTTATTAAATATAGAAGTGAGTTTGCTCTCTTAACTATTTCGATTATGTGGGCTTCCCATTTGAGGTCCCAGGAGATAGTAGATAGGCCACATCAGCAGAGTTCGTGAATGGTAAAAGAAAGTGCCTTTGTTTCATTTGGTTTTTAATACAATAAGGTCTTAACTGGTTTTATTTATCTCTCGTCAGGCGATCAACTGTTGGTGCGACCCGTGACAGAAGCGGCGGTGACCTCCGTGTCCGTCTACTTGCCAGGCCAAAATGATGGTCATATATGGTACGACATTGACAGCTATGCCAAAATAGCGCCAGGGAAGATCTCGCAGGAAGTGAATCTGGCTAAGGTAACCTAAATCAAAACCTACTTGTTCTTTTTTTAAGAAGTTGCCGTTCTTTATAGGATATTTAAAAGAATTAGGATGGAACTAAAATATTTAGAATAATATATTTAGAGGCCTGAAGAATAGAAATTATGAAGTCGATTGGACTGACTACTCTCAAACAAAAAAGACAAAGAGAGGACGAATTGAGACATATACAATTTTCTCAACATATTACGATGTGCCTGAGCTAGGGAATATTTACAAATTCAAAGTCAACACAAATCCTCGAGGTCACAACAAAAAACTCAACCGAGCAAAATGTAAATCTAATCCTCTTAAGAACGTTCTGCAAAATAGAGTGGTGGACATGTGGAATCTCTGACAATCCATTTAAAAAGAGACTCGATTTGACTAGCTCTACAAGATCTGATCTGGATGTATCAGCAAAGCCACCTGTCAAGAATAATAATAATATTCTATATAAATAAAATAAAATACAAATGGAGCTGCCATGGAAATCACTGACCGAAATCGGGCCCATTATATACAATTATTACACTTCTGAGAGGTGAATGGTGTATTCCGGACTGCTGTGGTAGGTTTAGGACAGCTGTCTTGCCACATGTGAGCGTTCACCTCACCACCCATTCACTCCTCCTTCGAAGCCATAGAATTTGAGATGCGGAAATCGCGGTTTTAGATATTTTTTCTAGAAAGGAGTTGATTATTTTCCTGGAGAGACCAAGATCTTTAAAAAGGTGAAACAAAGATTTAGCTGGGGCAGGTCACGAGCGCCAACTTCCACCATGCGAAGGTGAACAGTGAAGCCGTTCCGGGTGACTGCATTTGCGACATCATTTGAAACGTGTTTTTCCCGTAATCGCCGTATTGAGAGAACGGCTAGGTGTAAAAATTTGGTTGGTTGAGGTGTCCAAAAAAAGCTCTCGGTCTGTAGACGTATCATCAAAAGAGAGAGAAAAAAAAAAGTGTTGTTTCTTAAACTGCCAAATTGAGAGAACAGCTCGGTGTAATAATTTGGTTGAAAAGTCTATAAAAACTCTCGGTCTGTAGATATGTCATCAAAAGAGAAAAATAAACAAAATCGTCAAAAGAGAAAAATAAAAATATATAGTGCTGATGGATGGATGTTGAGGGGGGGGGAGTTGGAGTGGGAGGGTAGGAATAAGGGAGGTTGGGGAGAGAAGGGGAGCAGGTGAGGTAGAGGGGAGGGTTGAGGGCGTTTGGCACGCGAGAGGGATTGTCTGTTTGCCAGGAAAGTCTAGGGGTGACACAACCGATTTTTTTACGCAATATAGTTAAAAAGAAATGTTAAAGATTTTAATCATTTTACCACCATCTAGCATAATATAGTTGCCATAGTAAGCTGAATTGGAGCAAAACTTTTTGTTTGTCGTATCACCTACGCGTCGCTTTTCGATTGTTGCTGTCCATTTTCTTCCTTGACCTTGGTGAGATTCCTGATCGTAGATCAAATGATCAAGGCACTGCAACATAATCGAAATCATCCAAATTTATTTATCGCTATAGCATTATCTTACAATTAGGCAAAGTTTAGTTATATTTAAAAACTAGATCTCACCTCTAATATCTTGGTGATATTTTAGTTTTATGTATTTTAATTATTAGGTCGGATGTGAAATGTCTCTTAACTCCTAGAGCCCCAATTGGCCGATATCGGCCACAACACGATTCAGCGTGACGGCCCCGTTTTAATTTTATTTTAATTTAATTGGTTTTATTTTATTATGTTAATATGTTTTATTTTAATTATGGATACAGTGGTTTGGCAGTGATTAATGTTTTGGTGAGACAGTGTCATAATTCAATTTTTTTACTAATTTTTACTAATTTTTTTTGGGACATCAACTTGTCAATCGGCTGAGGGGCCGAGGCCTGAAGGGTTAACAAATATTATTTTTATTATCTCTTCAATATTGCTAATTATTCTTTATTGCACAAAATTAATTAAATGTAAAAGAAAAAAAAAGTTATACAGCATAATGAAAAATCCAAACAACAACTGATGGCCTACGTGACATCTGCCGTGAGAATCCATTGCAGCCGTTTCACCCGCTTCGTCTAGCATCTCTGTCGCGACTCACCAATGACTATCGTCATCTTTTGTCGTATGTATCTTTTTAGCCACAACAAATTAAGAAGAGCTGTCATATAAGTAATTATAATATATAAAAAGATCTTTCATATGACATACGCTTTATTGTTATTGGAGAATCCCAAATAGTGGCATTCTCCTTTGCGACTGCTTGCTGTGAAGTGTGGCTGTGCATTGTCCTGTAGACATAGTGCCAAAGAGCGATTTACCAGGCTCGAATCATTGTTTACAGTTTTTAACCCCTTGAGTGGCAAACGGGACAATTGTCCCACAATTGAAATTACCGTAGAGCGGCAAAGGGGACATCTGTCCCAGCGAGATCGGCGCCGATGTTTTCCAATTATTTACTCTTGATACCTCACATAAATCATACGGCCTGTGGTATGTGCGAAAAGAGGAGAAGATTCTCTGTCGTTAACTCGTTGGTTCATTATTTTTCATACAGTCGCCATTTTTTAGTCTATGATTGAACCAAACCAAACCAAAAACTTCAATATTCATGTTGATTTTCAACACCGAATATTTTTTTTATTTTTGTATGGGTATAAGTAAAACGAAGTCATAGGTTGAATGAAGCATATTATAATTATTATAAAAGTATTCACAATTTCTTGCATAGGGTGATTTATTTCCAGAAAAAACAGAAATGTTGGACAAGGCAGTTTCTTTTCTTTACCACAACTTTGACAGATAATTCTGAATAATGCTTATTATTTTACAAAACGACGTTACACTTATCTAATAGCAAATTTCAACAGGAACAGGTCTTCTTTATACGATCCGTAAAGTAGTTTCGGAGTAATCGTCGTTTTTCTGAAACGCTATATTTTTGTTGTGATGTATTCTTCTTCTTCGCGTTCTCTAAGAGAAACTACAATTCAAACGTCAGCGCTCGAGGTATTAACAGTATCGCAACAACTGTTGTGCTATACCGCAAGAAGTTGTAATGCAAAGCCTAATATTAAAAAAAAAAAAAACATTTTTCATATTGTATGAAAAACAAATGACAGAAATATTAGGGAATAACTGATTTTGAAAAAGTAATAGCATTACTTTGAGCTAAAATTTATTTTAAGTCAGAAAGTAGACAGTGTGTCAAAATGCCAATTACATAGATAAGGGCCTAACACATTAATAAATATTTTTTATTTGCAGATACCTATCTACCAGAGAGGTGGCACAATCATTCCAAAGAAAGAGCGCATGCGTCGTTCATCGGCTTTAATGCATGACGACCCGTATACACTAGTGATTGCCCTAGATACTAACGTAAGTTTCAATTTGGATTCAATCGTTCTGTAATGTCTAGGACTTGTCCTAGAAGAGAACGCTGCGTTTAGGTCGTCTAAGTTATCTTTTTTTAAAGGATTTTTTTAAATCAGAGAGGTGTTTGCAAATATAACTAAATATTATTTTTCTTTCAGAATACTGCTTCTGGTTCCTTATATATTGATGATGGAGAGACTTTTGACTACCAAAAGGGCAAATACATTTATGCGAAGATCGATTACAAGGACCACGTACTGACCTACAGGTAATGAAAACATACTACCCTAGATATATATACATATAAAGCGCTACGGGGAAGAACGACCATTTTTCCGACCAGATATAACTCTTTACTCTCTATCTCGGAACGTAGGCTCAAAGAATTAACTGTTTTGTTCCATGGGAATCAAATATCCCAAAAGACCAAGAGTACAAATTAAATAAATACCATGATCTCGCAAATGCCGTCACCCGGAACAGCTTCACTGTTCACCTTCACGCGGTGGAAGTTGGCGCTCGTGGCCTGCCATCTAAATCTCTGTTTCATCTTTTTAAAGATCTTGGTCTCTCCAGGAAAATAATCAACTCCTTTCTAGATCTAAAACTGCAATTTCCGCATCTCAAATTCTTTGGATCCGAAATGGGAGTGAATGGGTGGTAAGGTGCACGCTCACATGTGGCGAAACAGCTGTTCTAAACCTACCAAAGCCGGTCGCTAGTCTGGAATCCACCGTTCACCCCCCAGAAGTGTAATAATAGTATATGATGGGCCCGTATATATAATAATAGTATACTTCGGTCAGTGAATTCCATGGCAGCTCCGTTTGTATTTTATTTTTTATTTATTAGGATACTAATGCCAGCTTGTGGCTTGTTCCTAAATAAATCAAAGCATAAGTCAATTTTTGAAAGAAATATCATAACCTGCCCTTAACTCCTCAAGAGAGTAACGTCCTGAATCGGATACGTTGTATTGTAGTCAATGCTCAGTAACATCCCAAAACGGGTTCGAGCGCGGCGAGACAAACCACGCTCTCAACGAACTGAATTTACACCAAAATCACAGTGCAACCACCCCCTGTTACATATGTGTGAGAAAGACGGATAAATTCTGTATTGTACGATTATTCAGTCGTGCTTCTCACAGTCTAGAATCCCTAATATAATTGTTTGTATTCTGGGGGCACTTAGTCGAGTGCTGCCATTTCTCGGATCTGTGCTTCTCTTCGGATATATGTATGAAATTAAATAAAACGAACTAATAGATTTGGTAAAGGATGTAATAACATACACAAATGTGTTTACAATTTCTAGATAGGGTTTCGTATTTTAAGATAAAACGTCGATATTGCTGTATAAGTAAGTTTTTTCAGTTCTCCAACTTTCTAATAGTTATTCAAAATTATCTAACTGTTTTACAAAATGAGGTTTTAATGTTTTATATTTCAAATTTCAATGCAATCATTCTACAATTCTTCTTTTCTTGATCCGTCAAGTAGTTTCTTTCTTATGATCGTTTTTCTAAAGTGATATATTTTTGACCTTCAACTCTCAGAAATGACAGGTGACTGCCAAGATTTACACCCGCCGCTTGAGGGGCTAAATGAAGAGAGAAGCAAACGTGTGACTGGAAAGAGTGATCAAAATCAATGAAGTGACTGGGAATTGATCGTTCTTTCCTGTCACGTCCATAGGTGGGGGTACATAGATGACCCTCGGGTTGACGCTGAGGAAGAACTGTGATCGGGAAATACTGATCAAGCCAATGACTTTTATGCAGTTTTGCTTTTTTCTGGTGGTACATATATGTAGTTTGAGTATAAAGTATTTTTATTTTTGATACATATTGTTATTATTATAGTACCGTGCGAATTAATTTGAACAAAGAGTATTTTTCTTCAAAAAGTGCTTTATTGGACATACACTTACAAAAACATTACTGGCAGTCTATATATATAAAACAAAGTCGGGTTTGTTCGAACACTTATAACTCAAGAACGGCTGGACCGATTTTCATGGTTTTTGAATTGTTGTATTTGTCTCCATCCCGAATAGCAGAATAACTATTAAAAACGAAAATTGGAAAATTAAGGAAAAATTAAAATAAAAAGAAAAAACGTTTTCCCATACAAAATGTAAATTTGTGTTTTTCTCATGGTCAGTTGTATGTGGCGGCATGTTCTCGTGTCGGCAAATCATCCGCTTTATTTGTTCTTGCGCCTAATAAAAAAACAAAAAATGTCATAATATATCACAAGGTGCTTCAATGAAGAGAATTAAACCGAGTGCATCCCATACTGCACAATATATAAATAGTTTAATTCAATCATGTCTTGCTGACACGCGATTGATATACTTATTTTTTGTACTTTTATATTTCTTTTTGTGTTATTATCTTAATAAAGTAGTGAACGTAATCTTTATTTTGTATTCATTGTATTACTTTCATAAAATCATAAATTAAGTTCAGCGAATCTGTAACACGACATTCATTGACTGTTAGGCGGTACGAAGTTCGCCGGGTCAGCTAGTTAGTTATAAATTGTTAGTTTTAATATAGAATGTGACCTCCTTTTGCGTTGATAACACCTTTTACTCTTGTAGGCATAGAATTTACCAGGTTTTGACAGCTTTTATTCTGTTTATCATTGTGAAACCAGACTTGAATTACTGCAATGATCATCTTGGTTTTCGTTGTGCAATCCATCTTGGAGAGCCATTTTTTGCAAATATCCCATAGGTTTTCGATCGGGTTGAGATTTGGGTAGTTTCCGTGCCAGTGTCAATATATTGGTCCGAATTTGAATTCGGGCATGAATTCCTCTATAGATGTGTCATAGACAATATTGTATTTTTTTCAGTTTTCCTGACGAATCGTCTGTCGGCTACCCTACGCGTTCGTGGCTTGAACGAGTGGTCATCGCCGGTATCGGCGGTCCTCCGAAGTACGCTCATTTGCGCAAATCGAAAGATAACCCATCGGAGCCTCCCACAGTGCTACAAGTCACCTATCACAGGGGCAACGATGTTCTCGTGGTGAGAAAACCCGCAGTTTCGATGGGGCAGGAATTCAAAATCGAATTCCAATTTATCAATTAATAAAATAATTAATTTTGAATGTTTTACCTCATAGCTAGTATGTATAATATCTAGGTCTTTCTGAACTCAAATTTTGAAATAAATAATTTTTAATGTTGTTCAGTTTTTTATTTTTGATTCTACGATGGCAACATTTTGCGATGTCGTCTCTGGTTGTAGCAGTGGGCGGTGTCGCATTAGAAAAAAGTCGACTTAAGTCGCCGCTGTTTTTGACGACTAAATAGCTGCCGGTCGCGTTCACAGTCGATACCAAGTCAGTTGTTTGACATTTTAATTTAACAGATTTTCGATTTATATAGAATGGTAAAAGTTTCTTTTATAAACTTTTGAGTTTCACAAAACACCACGCGACTCATTCGTTCGATGTCAACACAAGAAGCTGACTGAACACATGAAAAATCTGTGTATGCAAATCTCTGCTGGCGATCTGCGTGACAATTTCCGCAGTTCGCAGGATTCTATATAACTATATGGCTCTGGCTCGGCGCAAACGAGCCAGCGGCCACAGATACCGATGTTCGGTATCCGCCTCAATTTATAACCCTCTCTGGCGTGCAGTCTCACTATGGACTTCGGGGTTGAAGGTCTGGTCGCACTACTGCATACGCAGACGACGTAGATGGAGATAGGTGAGAGTGAGCGGGGTGGAGCGGCGCACAGTGGCGTGTGTCCGCGTTTTGTGGCCCATGTCAACCACAAGTCGCGAGTCTCGGATACTGCTGTAGCGAGTGGCGGACACCGTGTGCGGCAAGTCCCTACAAAATGTATGAAGAAGCGTGTCATCCGCTTGTCCTTGGCCACTTGTGGCTGTGGCCGGTGGTTCGTTTGCGCCTAGCAAATAGCGTGGAAAAATCCGTGCGGTAACGCACCGCAGCCAATCTGCAGCAATCAACAGAATTTAAATCCGGACCGATTTTTTTAGTAGTGCGCGCGCTTTTATGTGATTCTATAGTTTAAATTCTATTCTATAGTAATCTTATGTTTCGAAAACAAAACGCACGGAATTTTACTACAGCGCCCGGTTAGCCTAAAGCAAACTAGTTAGTAATAGGTTTTTACTAATGGTGCTGCGTAACATTTTTTTCAAAGGTACACTGATTTGTATTTCCTGTAAAATAATAAAAGGTAATCGTCCCCTTTCTACAGCTAGCGATTTATGTTTTGTAATGTTGCCCCTAAATAAGCCATATTTTCGCTGCAATATTTAGCTGCAATACAATTGCAGCCACATATTAGAACATTGCTAGCAATGTCAGCTATACTATGCAACGTACGGAAATATGTTTAGTAAATTCCGGCGATATAGTATAGCCCCACATGTTTCGTATGGCCGAAGCATGTTTATGAGTTGCCTGCGTATTGCTGGACGATCGCTTCCCAATTGAAAATACTATAGTATTGCCCGACCAGCTTTATTTTTGTATCGTTTTGCGGTATAATTGCGCCCCTTTCTAGTGCGAGGCACGACGCACGGCAAACGTTAGGTCTTCAATTTATATTCATATTATCAGATGATTTTTTTTATCTATAAAATATTATTAATTCTGATATGTCGTCATTTATGTACACTTGCGTGAAATAATTGATATTATTTATTAGTGTGTTGAAATGTTGATATATATCATTAATAGATATTGTATTGTGAATTTATTATTATTAGTGAATTCAAATGGAGATCTTTCAATTTGTATTCATATCATCAAAAACATTCTGACTTAGATATCTAAAGTTTCAGGCCTATTGAAGTAGAGTCAAATCTACATTCTCTTTTTTGTTTTAAATTATCTGTCAGAGCTGTGACACGTATGATTTTGTCTGCCGCTGTTGTCTGGATTGTGTAGCCCGTTTAAAAACGAGACAAAATGACGGGCCATACTTTTGCAGAAATATTGCCGAGAATGGCCGACATATATTTTCCAGCCATATGCTGCAAAGTTGCAATGATACCCGGGTGTTGACATTATTGCGGCCGCATATTGCCGTAAAAGTAAAGCCCGTTTAGGAGCACCATTATGCTTCGTCATTTTTCGCTTATTTCACCAACATTCTTGAAACGACTCGGTTGATAGACTCGTCCTGAATGAAAACACATACGCGTCCACCTCTACGCCAGTCAGTACCAAATGTCCGTCTTGCCCGAGTGGGTCGTGGCTCATCGTCTAATTTTCGCGATTTTTCGCATAAAAATGGACGGTTCGAGCGTTGTTAAATGATCAAATTTAAAAGATTGTCTCGCGGTTAACATGGCGCACGGACCAGGCGTCCTCAGCTCGGATATATCCAGGAGAAACCCGCAGGACGAGTACGAGCTCTTACAGAGGATCGGATCTGGCACCTACGGCGATGTTTACAAGGTGAATTTCGTGTTTTTCTCAAGTTTTCCCTGTAAATAATGGTGTTATCGCATAGAAATCGCTTGGGTTTGCTTGTTTTTGGATTATTGCGAAGGGTGTAACGAGTTTGACAACTGCGTTTTGACAGCTCTCAATGTCTACTTTCTCAGCGTACAAAAGATTATTTTTTTTCTATGTGAATAGACGCACCATTGTGTTAGTTTGGCGCCTGTTTCGATCGCTGGAATGCCGGGGCGCTTAATTATTACGAGAATACCGCGGCGCATCTGCGTTTTCTTTCTCAAAAGTATTCTTGAGAAACTCGTTTGAAGACTGCTTTAGATTCATTGGCGTATATAGACTTGGCATCGACGGTCGGTAACTATTTCGCGAGAAGAGGCCAACTGGCTTCTTCGTGAAAGGCCACTGGTCAGTAGCAGTGCAGTTGCACAATTAATCTCTCAAACGCAGCTGACTCACGCGAGTTGTGCTCGAAAAAGAATGTGCTAACCGCAGTGGACTGTCCGGAGAGTTTTCATGCCCCACTTTCTGAATACGAACCTTTCTCAAAATTCGAAAAAAGAAATACTACTAGATTCTATCGTTGTAATGCTAAATGTGAAAAAAAAGCTTCAGACACGTAAATTATCAAAAAATAAAAAAAAAACAAATTTACATTTAAAAAAAAAAAGTGTTTTTAAACTCCGTTTTTGATTGTTTATAAAAAAACTAATCTAACCTACCGCCAAATAGGTGTTTATGTTTTATTAAAAAAAAATAAACTATCAACCTACCGAAATATATGGGTTTGACGCTTCTTTGAATGCCTATATCTCGCTTATTTATTGAAACGTAATAAGATTATTGCAGATTCGGAATCAGCGTGGTCAATATAGCTGGGTGATGTTAAAAAATCAACAATCTAGAACAGGTTCTTATAATAATAATAATAATAAATAATAATAATAATTCTTTATTGTGAACTGTAAGTAGGTTGTACAAAATGGATAGGTACTATTATATGTGCTATACAGTTTACCAATCAGGCGTACAATATGTATTTTTCTATAATTAAATATGTTCACTTCGCAGTTGAAGGAAAACAAATCCGAAAATATTACGTTTTAGACATAGGTATTAACAAAATAATAATTAGAACTATTATCTACAAATTTAGTAAATTTCCATTACTATATATAAATCAAATGTCAGTTTGTTTTTAAATTAAAATGTCAATCTGGAATTATTAGGCTATCTAAGGTTTGTCAGATTTAGAGCTAGAATTAAATATAAATGTTTAAAATGTTGGAGAATTACAATAAAAATATGTTATATTATTTATTTGTCATTATCGTTTAAAAAGTCATTCACGCTGTAATAGCATTTATTTTTGAGCCAGTGCTTTAATGTCTGTTTGAATCCTGGTTCTTGCATTGATTTAATGTTTTGTGGAATAGCGTTAAAATATTTAACCCAACAGAACTCAGGTCCCTTTTTACACATTTCTGTCCTCACTGATGGACAATTTATGAGGTTTCTATTCCTCGTAGCCCTTGAATGTACATCTCTTCGTAAGGAGTAGATATCGGGATTATTTTTAATGAATTCACAACATTCCAGTATATACAGAGAGGGCACAGTAACATAGACATGCTAACGAAGAGCGGCCTGCAGGAAGTGTCTGGCACTACTCCGTTTAATGCAATAGTACCGAAGAAATCATTTGGTATTTACCGCTGGAATGCTAATACCACCGATCAGTGGTTTTTCTGTTGCAACAACTCGCGGGCGGCCGATCTCCATATTTATGCAATTATGTTATTATATGCGAAAAGTCGCCTTCATTGAATAAGCCACCATTATAAATTAGTATGGGTGCATTAACACCCCAACAAAGAAATTTTCGAGGGTTGAAAACATGCCGTCGTGAGTTTCATTCCTTTGGCTAGCTTTCTAAGGGCTAATCTCTCAAACGCAGCTAAGTCACATGACTTGTGCTAAAAAAAAATGCACCAACCGCAGTCGACTTATTTGGTATCAATGTATATTAGGAACCTATTCTACATTGTTGATGATTTAACGTCACCCTACTATATTCACCACGCTCATTCCGAAACTGCAATAATCTTTATTTGGCCTCAATAAATAAGCTATATATTAAGCATTAAAAGAAACGTCAAACACCTATATTTTGGTAGGTTAAGTTAGTTTTTTTTTGAGTTGCCATGTATTTTTTTGAGCTGCCATGGAACACGGCCTGTAGAGATCAAGATTTTTAAAGAGGTGAAGGAGAGATTTGGCTGGCAGGCCACGAGCACCAACTTCCACGGTGTAAAGGTGAACAGTGAAGCCGTTCCGGGTGGCGGCATTTGCGAGATCATGGTATTTTGGGATATTTGATTATACTCGTCATTATACTCGTGGTCTTTTGGGATATTTGATTCCTATGGAATAGTTAATTCTACGATAAGGGCCATCTTCCGAGATAGAGAGTAAAGGATATATCTGGACGGAGGTCTGTGTATCCGAGACTTTGAGGGAATTTATACCGCTTAGAGTCTGAATCGACCTTCAGAATCCATTCTGAATCTTTCTCGTTTATTGAGAAAGGTTTTGTAGTTAAATGTTTTTTGCCTTTATAGCCGTCCCGCACATACTGTGTTGGGGATTTGGAGGGTTCTGTCAGACCCTTATTGGTACGAGCCCCTGAGTTGTGTACCGTCCCGGCCCGGTAAGTGTATCGTCCTTGATCTAAGGCCACCTGCAGCCAGCTAGAATACTTTGAGACATTACAAATCTACCGTCCGACAAAGTCACGAACCCGCCAGAGTCCAACACCTTACGGCGAGGCACTAGGTAGGTAACCCAGTGGGCCACCTCGCCCCCTGGCTACCAGTTGTGGCAGGATATCTCCGTCTGTAATTAACCTTCAGGATACCTCCGTCCTTCCAACTGGTTACGGGACGGAAGTCGCTTCCACGGCCCCTACCTGTTGTATTACACCAGTAAATTTCAATTTATCGTGGACCTGGGCGTCACACGGGATCGTGTGGCCTATAGGTCGTTTCAAGAGTGGCATGACAACAGGTCAACATCCACCCCCGCTGCTTAGTAGACAGTATATTTCCATAGTCTCCACATTCCTTCAGTAATTAGTCAGAGTGCACAACCGAATGGCTGACGCCACATGGTACGCAAACCGTCCAGTAGTACCGGAGGGCCTTCCCCCAGGGGAACCTTCCATGGGGTAGTCCCTCGCACGAGAAGGCTCCTGAATAGGATCTGAATAGTGAGTTGGGCTGACCCGAAAACATGGTGTATCTTATGGCCCGAGCTGCATGAAACCATTTGTTATTATCGAGACGTGACAGTTAAGTTTTGGTGACATCGTAAATAAGAAAGGGTCATGTCAAATGAGAAGTTAGATAATAATCATAGATCCAAGCCTTTACAGGGCTAGAAATTGGCAAGGCATCTATTTTTGCCAGGCAACTATTTTTAATTTTTTTTTTTTTTAATTTTTTTAATACTTTATTCATTTTATTTTTGTACATTTAGCCCCATTGTTATCAATGTTATAAATAACTCGGAAAAATTGAACACCGAAATGCAGCTAATGCTCATTGCCCACCTAACTAGGACTAAACTGTCCCGTATCTAGGCGGGTCAGAGTAATTAAAATAAGTAATACAACTTATGTAACAATTAACCTAATTAACTTGAAAAAACTTTTTATTTTTACAATAAATGAATGTACTTAATTGTTTTTTTTAAATGATTTTAAATTTTTATTGAAATGCTTATAACATATCGCCATAGAGGTCTCTACCCTGATGGGTGATTTTCCTGCCAAGGAATTTATTAAAGGGATATATTAAAACCCTTATAGACCAATTTGGGGTCATAGGATGTAAATTTTGTGTCTATGCGGTCGAGTCCAAGGCAAAAACGTAAGATGTGCATGGTTTAACCGAAAATAATGTTATCAGAAACGGCCTCTCCTCCTTTATGTTGGTCACCTGGGGTTGAACTGTACAATGCCAATACGCAACAGCGCTCATGGCACTTAACCCCTCAAATGTGAGGCGTCCCTTAAGGGATGCCTTGGCAAAATGTATACAAAATGTATATAAATTTATATTAATGTAAATATAAATGTAAATGTGCGCCGCTTTATAGTAATCCGCTCTATAGTAATGCTATAGCTCTATAGTAAACCCCGCTCTATGTAAATGTAAATGTAAATATAAATTGATATACATTTTGCCGTAGGCAACCCGAGCTAATCGCCATTCATTTGAGGGGTTAAGAAGATATAATTATCACAATACAAAGAGGTCTCATTACTATGACATCATCTGTTTTTTTTACTTTTAACCTAGGTACTTACTCACCTACACTTTTGAGGAAATGATTTAATGTAAATAATATTCACATGTTATTAGGCTTTTATGCAAATCATGTGTAATTTAAAAATTATGTAACCAAAGTATGTTTGCGTAGTAATTTAGCACATGCATCTAAAAAAATAAATGTGAAAGCCTCCTAACACAATTATTGGATAACAAAATGCTATTCTCTTTTATTTTTACGCTAGCGCCATCCCGACTCGCACACAAGGCTGACGCAAAGCAACTTCCATTTACCTGAATAAATTTAAAAAATCACCCAAGACTTTACCGGCATGCAGATAACCCCCCTCGCCAAAACCTCAAACCTACCCCTTCCCCCCAACCCCCCAACCCTCCCTCCCCCAACAAATAGCATTTTCTTCTCGCCTAGCCTCGAGCGGCTCAACATTATTTGAATAAAATGTATAAAAATGGGTATCCATTAGGTTCGCGCATCAACTCTGCTTTACCCATCTACAACTGCTCAAATAAAAGACGGTGCGCGCATCAACTCAAGAACAACGAGTGCTCTGCAGTTTTCATTCGAACGTTGAGCAAACATGTCGTCGCCAGAATTTATTTTTTAATTTTTCATCCTTCGGATCCCACAGCACAGTTTGTGCGGGTTGGCTCTAAAGGCAAAAAACATCTCACTGCAAAACCTTTCGTAATAATCGAGAAAGCTTCAGATTGGATTATGGAGGTCGATTTGGTCTCTAAGCAGTATAAATTCCCTGAAAGTCTCGGATGCACAGCCCTGCGTTCAGATATAACTCTTTACTCTCTATCTCGGAAGATGGTCCTTATCGTAGAATTAACTGTTCCATGGGAATCAAATATCCCAAAAGACCACGAGTACAAATTAAACAAATACCATGACCTCGCAAATGCCGTCACCGGGAACGGTTTCACTGTTCACCTTCACGCGGTGGAAGTAGGCGCTCGTGGCCTGCCAGCTAAATCTTTGTTTCACCTTTTTAAAGGTCTTGGTCTCTCCAGGAAAATAATAAACTCCTTTCTAGAAAAATTATCTAAAACCGCAATTTCTGCATCTCAAATTCTATGGCTTCGAAGGGGGAGTGAATGGGTGGTAAGGTGAACGCTCACATGTGGCAAGACAGCTGTCCTAAACCTACCACCGCCGGTCGTTAGTCCGGAATCCACCCTTTTACTCCCAGAAGTGTAATAATTATATATGATAGGCCCGATTTTTGGTCGGTGAATTCCATGGCAGTTCCGTTTGTATTTTATTTTTATCGGTACTCCTCGATTAGAGCTAGATATTTCTCTTTGGCCCATTTCATAGCGATGGAGTCGGGGTTGCTGAACGCCGAACGTGAAGCGCAAGGCGTACCCACCAACGTCTTTGCTCGCGTCCTTGACTACACTGCGCTCCACTTTGTGTTGGCAGCATTAACCGCCACCGCGTGGAGCGCCCGCCGCGGAGCGTGCAACGTTGCACACTCCAGGAGCGCAAACGTATCCCCTACTGAAGCAAAATTTAACAACAAGGTTTCTTCGACCCTACGATGCATCTGTGTACCGAATTTCATGTCTCTATATTTTGAGATTGAAGTCTGACTATCGCGCCCCCCTGGTGGATCAATTTCAACCAGAATATTTTCAACTCTTGCCATGACCACAATATGATGCCTGTATGCCAAATGTCAGCCTAATGAAATAAAGCTTTTAGGTGCTATCGTGGAGGAATACACACAGGCAGACGCACAGAAGTGCGTTCACAATATTTTCCTAACCAGGAAAGTAAAAAAAAAAATACCAAAAATAAACAAACCATTAAATCTTAAAAGGTATAATTATGGCTGCGGGTGAGATTAAAGAGAGAAATTTCAGAGGCAAAGACCCACTTAATTCTACAGATAGTGAGACACTCGAAAAGATCGCTTAGGATAACAGAATAAGCCTTACGTGGATGAAGGCATATGATGTAGTCGGGGCGGACATATTTGCACAACAGGGATTGCCTAACCCCATAATTGAGCCAGAGCCACTAAAACCCTACTATTTTAATCGATTAATAAGATCAAGCCGCCCGAGGCTAGCTGAGAAACCAACTATATTGAAAAATAGCCATTTCAATGCCAAGGAAATGCTACAAAAATACTATAAATATACTAGATTTGCTGGGGGTGGTTGGAGGGGGGGGGGGGGTCAACAATATTCTTCTTTTTCCGTGGGTTCCTATCCTGCCTTATTTAGAATCCTGGGTGAACAGCCGGGTAAAGGACGCCGATAGGTTCCGTTTACACCGTTTCACCGCTTCTTAAGGGAGAGAGCCACACAAGCGACCACGAACTCGTAACCAGTCGAAAGACCGGAGTAATCTGGTCGCAATTGGAAGTGAGGGCATGAGTGTAAACCCGCTGGGTAACATACCTGGTTATCTCGCGGATAAGGCGTTGGCCTCTTACGGGTATGTGGCGGAGCTTAACAGTGGACTGTTTTGTCTTCTGCGTTCACTTCACGGGAGATAGAACGACTAATCGTTAAAACTTCCTGAGGTGACGGATTCGCCCATTGGCAACTGCCCACTGGGCGGCGGGCCCAGGATATATACCCGCTTCAGTCCCTTTATCTGTTTTTGAACCATCAGTATATATTGTTAGCTTATCAGATCATATTTCTTATAAATTTATACACGGGAGCTTTGTCCATAGCCGATTTCAACAGTGCAAAATCATCTCTTACCTACTTGTTGCAAGATTTTCCTGTGTTTTGTCATTTTCTCTTTTGTTGGATTCTTAGTCGAACTACAAGGAATCTCCTAAATCTGTGGTAATCTGAAAATAACAGTGTGTGTTCCGTTTTTAGGCGAAGAGGCTGGGAGGCCGCAACGAGCTTGCGGCCATCAAGGTCATCAAGTTGGAGCCTGGAGATGACTTTGGCATCATACAGCAGGAGATCTTGGTTATGAAGGATTGCCGCCATCCAAACATCGTCGCCTACTACGGCTCTTACTTGCGAAGGGACAAGCTATGGATTTCCATGGAGTACTGCGGAGGCGGAAGCTTGCAGGTGAGAATATATAAAACAAAACGAATTACATTATACTGTCCCTGGTAATATTATGACGCACCATTCGTATTCATTACTAACACCTTAATTTATAGTCGAGTATTGGTCAATATTTCAGTACATTCTGATACTTAAGTCATACCTGAGTACTATTTTTTATTTTATAGTCTAATCTAAGATGTCGAGTTAATGATACTTAAGTAGTTGTTCAGTGCCAAGTATTTGAAAATTCCGAGTTTATTTTCCATGTTGATAATTAGCAAAATTTGTAAAATTTTAAATATAACGGATTTATGATAGCTGACATTCTAATTCTCTTATAATGTATACATATATTTATGTTTAAAAAAATACGAAGGCATATTGCTGGATTGACAATAAAATTATTTTACGTTGATTATTCTACATAGAATTTGCATTTCTATTTTAATATATTATTCTCTCTTACTATTTAATGACATTAGTATATTTTGATTATTTGCAAGTAGGTAATATTGAATATAATATTACAGCCATGACAACTATCATGATAGTTATGTTTTTAATAATTAAATTTTAAGCATTTAATTTTGTGACGCATCCAAGTGTAGGAATGCTTATCTACTGGAGTAGTTGATTGTTTTGTATTGTATTGGAGCACCTCTACTCAAGTATGACTTCTAAACGTCAGGCACTATTATAAATTGGATAAGACGAATTTACCGCATGAAGTTTTGTAGCACCCGACGTTTTGGCGTTGTTGCAACCGCCATTGTCCATGGTTGCAACATCGCCGAATTGTTGAGTGCTACAAAACTTCACGCAGTAAATTCGTTTTATCCTATTTATAATGTCAAACAACTCAATAGTCTTCGATTTCATGTTAGACGCCATTTTCGCTCATTGTGCGTTGTTGTGAACTTCAATATTATTTCATTTTATCATAGACCTCTTAATTTATTTTTGGCTTTTGTTTTCTTTTACTAAAAAAATTAAAGAGCGGATATTTCAAACTTTGACCACATGCATTTTGTATCAAATGCTGTCTGTCTGTCTGTACGTCACCGCCGACTATCTCATCCGCAGTGACGCTGGTGTGGTTACGCACCAGGTTGGTGTCCGGTGTTGCACAATAATCAGAATATATGAATTTGAAGATTATCACGGTTGTTTGACATTATAAATAAGATAAAAACAAATTAACCATTTGAAATTTCTTACATCCGACAATACGGCGATGTTGCACCCTCCGCTGCCCCCTCCGCTGCCCAGGGTAGACTGACTAGACTGTCTAGACCAGCGGTTCCCAACCTTTTTTATTTCGCGCCCCACTAAATGCGTACCCGGAATGTATACGCCCCATTTCCCACAAATTATATATGTTTAATTACGTTAAAAACATTTGAAAAAATCAATTAATAAAACACATTTTGTTGTCTTAGAAATATTTTGCTACAAGTATATAAATCCTTATAGTATTAATTTAAACATACTCGTACAACTCGTACAACAAACATACACATACAAATACGTACAACCTTGTTGTCATAGTTTAAGGTCTTCTTTAATATAAAAAAAATATAGAACAACTTAATTAGGAATACAATGTTCAACTTTGATGAGATTGCTGAGGCTGCATTTTCTGAATTAGCTTGCTGATTCGCGGTTTTCTATCGGACATAGCGCAGCATAGGTCGTTTGCAACATTAAGTCTATTTCGTTGCTTAGTCTTTATGGCGAGTAGTGTGGAAAAACTTTTTTCACACAGAAAGGTGGTAGAAAACGGAATGAGCAGTCGTAGAGCTTTCTCTCCAAATTTAGGTAATGTTTTGTAATTTTTTGTTCAAAATTCTGTTAAACCCATATATCCGTAAGCGTCTTTTGCTGATGAATCGTTTTTCAAGTCGACTGCTTCTTCCTGCAGCGACTCTTGTACATTCCCGATGTTGAGGTTTAAGGGGTTCTTTATCAATTTGTCAATCATGTCATCAGAGAAGTTTTCTGGAAAGTATCTCCCGAATTCATCTGACAGGTTTTCCAGATGACTCACAATGTTTCCTTTCATTTCTTCACTACAAAACACTGTATGTAAGATTGCCTCAGATTTCTTTTGTCTTACCCATAATCCATAATCTATATTGTGAATGTTTTATAAGTTAATGTGTCGCGCCCCACCTGGAACAACGTCGCGCCCCACCAGTGGG
The DNA here is from genome assembly GCA_944548615.1 of Micropterix aruncella. Classification (NCBI taxonomy): domain Eukaryota; kingdom Metazoa; phylum Arthropoda; class Insecta; order Lepidoptera; family Micropterigidae; genus Micropterix; species Micropterix aruncella. The sequence continues at coordinate 5,498,875 of OX155978.1, forward strand.
GCGCGCCCCATTGCTTTTGAACCACTGGTCTAGACTGTCTCTTATAAGATCACTCTTCGTGATCTTCTTTCCAACCTTGCTTCCATGCCTTTAATTTCAATTTACTTATTTCTTTTTCAGGACATCTACCATATCACAGGACCTTTAACGGAGCTGCAGATCACCTATATGTGCAAAGAAACCTTGATAGGACTTTCCTACTTACACAATATGGGAAAGATGCATCGGTAAGAAAAACAAAGGCATTAGGAACTAAACTTTATAAAGATATCATAAAGTTAACTATACCATAAGAATGTCCCGTAAAATACTAGATTGCATATAAGAATAAATAATTAATTATCTGTAATTTAAAGACATGAGTGTTGGCGGTAAAATCATCAAAATCTGATGCCAGCAAAGGCCAAAAAGATCCGCCTCGTAAGGTTAGTGCGCAAGAACAGCTTTACGAAAAGATGGTGCGATTGAGCACGAAGGTAATTATTAGGGACGAAAAGAACCTTAGCTAGTAAGGCAGTATTATCATTTTTACTGTAAAAATATACAATATGGTCAGCATTCCTCTTCTGAGACAGAGAGAATTATAGCCAACCATGCCTTTGATAAATGCCAGTTGGATACAAAAATGGATAATATCCGTACTGCTTGAAGTACAGGGGCCCTTGCTGAGTTGACCACGAAGACCCATTCTGTTCAGGGTTGGTCACACTCTAGGGTCAACACCCATCCGGCGGCCTCTACGCATAAAGTGCGAGCCCGGGTAGGACTCTGGCTTTAGGGTTAGTTTCCCCTAGGAATCAACCCTCTGGCGCTCCTGGACGGTCTGCGCACCGTGCGGCATAAGCCAATCTATTGCACACTCTGACTAACAGTCGGGGGAGTCTGGAAGCAGTACTGTTTCCTATAGAGCGGGGGTGGTTGCGGGCCTTACGGCGACTGCTCTTGAAACGACCATCGGCTACCCGATCCTTGGTGAACAGCCGGGGCAAAGGACGCCGTGGTCCGCGATAGATTCGGTTTACACCGTTTCACCGCTTCGTAAGGAAGAGGACCGCGCAAGCGACCTCGAACTCGTACCCAATCGAGAGACTGGAGTAATCTGGTCGCAATTGGAAGTAAGGGCGTGAGTGTAAACCCGCTGCGTAACATTCCTGGCTATCTCGCGGTTAAGGCGTTGGCCTCTTACGGGTTTGTGGCGGAGCTTGACGGTGGACTGTTTTGTCCAAGTCTTCTGCGCTCAATCCAGGGAGATAGAGCGACTAATCGTTAAAACTTCCTGAGGTGACGGGCTCGCCCGTTGTAGTTCATAAATCTAGTTGCTTGAAGTACAAAAATCTCAAAAAATGCTTTAGTACCTTTTCCAGCATGAGAGTATGGGTTTAGGTTTATGCAGATTCCGATATCTTCATTTAGTCGATACCGCCCAACTGCCTTCATGTAGTAGATGAATCGTTATTTGCGAATCGCAGAATGTTTGCATCCTAAAGTTTTCTATCTTAATTTCGGATAATCAGCGATTCGGATGGTCGGAGTTTGGATAATTAGAGTTCTACTGTATATAAAAATGGAGGCTGGTATATTTGTCTGTCTGTCCGAGCTTAATAGACCCCAACACTGTTTGACCAACTTGGGATGTCGACCACAGCGGGTGAGCCCGTCACCTCAGGAAGTTTTAACGAATAGTTATTCTATCTCCCTGGAAATGAGCGCAAAAGACTTGGGGACAAAACAATCCACCGTCTAGCTACGCCACGAGCCCGTAAGAGACCAACGCCTTAACCGCGAGATAGCCAAGAATTTTACCCGGCGGGCCGACACTCGCGCCCTTACTTCCAATTGTGACCAGATTACTCCCGTCTCTCGATTGGTTACGAGTTCGAGGTCGCTTGCGTGGTCCTCTCCCTTACGAAGCGGTGAAACGGTGTTTACCGAATCTATCGCGGACCACAGCGTCCTTTGCCCGGCTGTTCACCCAGGATCGGATGGCCGATGGTCATTTCAAGAGCAGTCGCCGTAAGGTCCGCAACCACCCCCGTTCTATAGGAAACAGTACTGCTTCCAGACTCCCCCGACTGTTAGTCAAAGTGCACAGTCGATTGGCTTACGCCGCACGGTGCGCAGACCGTCCAGGAGCGCCAGAAGGTTGATTCCCAGGGGAAACTGACGATAAGGCAAGAGTCCTACCCAGGCTCGCACTTCATGCATGGAGGCCGTCGGATAGGTGTTTACCCGTGAGTGTGACCAACCCTGAACAGAATGGGTCTTCGTGGCCAACTCAGCAAGGCCCATTAACTCCCTAATGTTTGACCTAACACTGTTTGACCAATCTTTATGAAAGTTGGCACATATATGTTTTTTTTTATACAGAAGGTTTTTATTATATCTGATTTGTTGTAACTTACCACTAGATGGCACTGCAGCACATCAACTTCTATACCGCTCAACCGATTGCCATGAAAATTGGTATGCATAGATAATAAATAAATACAAACGGAGCTGCCATGGAATTCACCGACCGGAGTCGGGCCCATCATAATACTATTTTTTACACTTCTGGGGGGTGAGCAGTGGATTCCGGACTTACGAACCGGCTGTGGTAGGTTTAGGACAGCTGTCTTGCCACATGTGAGCGTTCACCTTGCCACCCATTCACTCCCCCTTCGAAGCCATAGAATTTGAGATGCGCAAATCGCAGTTTTAGATAATTTTTCTAAGGAAGAGTTGATTATTTTTCTGGAAAGGCCAAGATCTTTAAAGAGGTGAAATAGAGATTTAGCTGGCAGGCCACGAGCGCCAACTTCCACCGCGTGAAGGTGAACAGTGAAGCCGTTCCGGGTTACGGCATTTGCAAGATCATGGTATTTATTTAATTTGTACTCGTGGTCTTTTGGGATATTTGATTCCCATGGAACAGTTAATTCTACAATAAGAGCCACCTTCCGAGATAGAGAGTAAAGAGTTATATCTGGACGGAGGGCTGTGCATCCGAGACTTTCAGGGAATTTATACTGCTTAGAGACCGAATCAACCTCCAGAGTCCAATCTGTAGCTTTCTCGATTATTGAGAAAGGTTTTGTAGTTAAATGTTTTTTGCCTTTAGAGCCATCCCGCACAAACTGTATTGGGGGTTTGGAGGATACTGTCAAACCCTTGTTGGCACGAGCCACTGAGAGACTAATTACCTCGCGAATAACAGCGAGAACTTTGTCATGGCGGTAAGTGTACCGTCCTTGATCTAAGGCCACCTTGCAGCCAGCTAGAATGTGTCTAGCTGTGCAAGGGGTATTGCTACAGAGGGGACAAGAACTATCCTCGGCAAAGCTCCAACGAGCGAGGTTACTGGGGTCTGGAAGTGTATGCTGAAAGGCATTCAAATAAAATTTCAGCATCTCTGGCGTCCAGTCATAGAGCATTACCTTCCAGTGCATTGGAGGCGGAATGCAAAAGTCACCAATTGTTGTCCAGTCATTCTGGCATTGAAGGCCAATAGCATGAGCCATACTCTTGCTGTCGTAATCTCCCCGCAAAAGAGACTTCTTCAAGTCCACGTCGCTCGTGGTTGTACTGCCATACCCCAGACCAGTGCCATTCTGGCTGATTCCAGTAAGGAACCTTTTGTGGAAGTCTACGCGGGCTTGTAGTTCATTTGAATCACTACAGCCACTTATTACGTGCTTCGATATTGCCGGATCTTTGGAATTGCACAGAATCGAATTTTTGGTTATTCTGGAGTTGGCGTAGAGCAGAGAGGGCAGTTTAAGCGCTAGCCCAAAATTTTGTTTGGACCTGAAGAGAGTCGAGGGGTCAGCTGGTTTGGCTAAGGACAGCCAGGATTTTAAACTAGCTGTCACCAGTGCATCTAGACGGGACAGTTGGGTTTTGGTAAAATCGTAAATAAGAAAGGGCCATGACAAATGTGACGTTAGATAATTGTCATAGATCCAGGCCTTACGAGGGCCAGAAATTAGCAAGGCATCTATTTTCGCCAGGCAACTTTTGAAATGCTCTATAACATGATCGCCCGAGACATCTTTTCCCTGATGGGTGATTTTTCTGCCGAGGAATTTGAAATGATTGTTTGGGTCTATAAGGGAGATATTAGAGCCCTTATAGACCAATTTGGGGTCATAGGATGTAAATTTTGTGCCCATGCGGGCGAGTCCAAGGCAAAAACATTTGGAGGGCTTCACTTTTATACAGCCTGACCAGTCGCAGAAAAGCTCCACTTTCTGTAATAGCAGGGAAAGCTGCTTAAGATTTCCGCGCATAAGATTTCCGTGCTTTTAAATGTATTGTAACTCATCACCAGATGGCGATGCAGCACCTCAACTTCTATTCCGCTCAACCGATCGCTATGAAAATTGGTATATATAGACATTTGAGCTTGCATAATATTCTTTCATCTTGTTGTATCTCGCCAATTGGTGGCTCTGCAGCACATCAACTTATATACCGTTCAACCAATCGCCTTGAAAATTGGTATACATAGATATTGTAGCATGGATATAACACGGGCAATGCCGGTAATACCATTAATTGATTGTCTAAATTGAAACCTGAATTGAGTTCTTGTCTTTTTAATAATTTCTTTGTTTTACTAATAGGTATGCTTTTATATAGAGAAACATACTTCTACAGTAATTTCGTTTTTACAAATGAGATTTTGAATATGTTATCTGTGTTCTCACATGTTCTCATAATAGCACATGTTTCAAATATTATAACATAGCAATATAACTTAACAAATTTTAGAAAATTATGGCAATCTTTGAATAAATGCTCGGTTGGGCGGTGCGTCGCTCACTTCATACCATTCTCACCACGCTTTTCCCACGCCTGTTATTATTATAAATTATGATTTGTTTTTTTCTCAGGGATATAAAAGGTGCCAACATACTGCTCACAGATTCTGGGGACGTTAAATTGGCAGACTTTGGAGTGTCCGCTCAGATAACTGCTACCATCAACAAAAGAAAAAGCTTCATAGGTACTCCTTATTGGATGGCTCCTGAGGTAAATATACAGCGCAATTAGTTAGTAAATATGAACATTTCTCCTGGCAACCACACGTGGACGAGGTAAGTCGTAAAATATTTGCTAGTTTTCACCCTCTGCAAACACTCAGAAGATTTCTTCCTATGGACACAAAAAAATCTCTTGCACAGTCTCTCCTCTTGCCTCTCCTTGACTATGCAGATGTGGCTTATCTCGATTTATCAGAGGAACTGCTCAACAAACTTGAACGTTTGCAAAATGTATGCATACGATTCATCTTCGGTCTACGTAAGTATGATCACGTGTCCGACTATAGGGCACAGTTAAAGTGGTTGCCAATACGCCAAAGAAGAAATGTTCATATACTGGCTCTCCTATATCGTGTACTCACCCAATTAACACCATCCTATCTCCAGGAGCTTTTTGAACCACTAAGTTCCCACGGTCTCGTACTTCGGTCAGCCTCTGACAGTTTATTAAAAATTCCGAGTCATAATAGTGATTCCTATTCCTATTCTTTCTGTGTCCATGGTGCAAGACTCTGGAACGATCTCCCAGCAAATATACGAAACTCGCCTTCTTTACCATCGTTCAAGACTCACCTTAAGGATTACTACCTTTCTAAGAAGTAACCAGTTCTTCCCTTTCTCTCCTGTTCCTCTCCCAATTTCCTCTCCTCGGGCACGATTAGTCTTAAATTCTTCCACTTGTCTGTATGTTATGTAATAATCTTTATTTTCACTATGCGCGCATGTACCACTATGTTTAGGTTAGCTGTAAGACATTGCCATGTGGCAATAAGCTCGCCTTTTTTGTATACTTTTTTAAAGTAAATATGCAGTAAAAGGTTTGGTCTTCTATCTTTTTAATGTAAATCTTCAAATCATTTTATTATTATTATTATTGGAAGTCTTCACAAAGTTCGAAGTCTTCCAAATGCGATGCTTGAGGCAGATTCTCGGTGTCTCACTCCGCGACCGAATTCGAAACGAGACCATTAGAGAAAGATGCGATCTAGTAACAACGATCGAAGAAGAAGTACAAAAACGTCGACTACGATGGTTCGGCCATGTTTGCCGAATGAACGGCAATCGCTTGCCACGTAAACTTCTTTGGCGAGACCGTCCGGCAGAATGGAGAATTCAGCGATCGGCACCGAAGAAAACCTGGCTAAATAACATCAAAGACGACCTTAAAAATCAACGATTGTCGGCTAGGGATGCTCGAGACGTGGCAAAAAATCGTCAAGAACGGAAGCGAATCGTGAATGGAGTACGAGATCCAGCGGCACCGACAGCAGCGTATTGGCTGCGAGGGCGACCCCCTCCCCAATCGCCGGCTACGGAATAAATAATAATAATTATTATTATTTACTTTGGACAAGCAGTTTTGCTGATATGTCCAGATCAGATCTTGTAATGCTAGTCATAACCAATAATAACCGTAGGGCAGTGTCGACTACAATGGGCGAACCCGTCACCCCTGGCTGGTATAACGATATATAATCATTCTTTCAGCTGTGGGATGAGCGTAGAAGACTTGGGGACAAGACAATCTACCGTCTAGTTAACCAGCAACCCGTTAGAAACCGACGCCTTTTAGTGAGGCACCGGGAAAGGTACGCAGCGGGCAGCCTCGCCCCCTAACTACCAGTTTTGGCAGGATATCTCCATCTGGAATTAACCTTCAGGATACCTCCGTCCTCCGGACTGGTTACAGGTCCGAAGTTGCTTACGCGACCTCTAGCTGTTGTGATACAGCGGTAATTCAAATAGAATTTATTACAGGCCTGGGCGTTCTTTGCCCGTAGTGCCGCACGGGATTGGGTGGCCCAAGGTCATTTCAAGAGTGGCATGACAACATGTCAACATCCACCCCGCTGCTTAGGAAACAGTATATTTCCATAGTCTCCAGACTCCTTCAGCAATTAGTCAGAATGCACAACCGATTGGCTTCGCCAAACGGTGCGCAAACCGTCCAGTGGCGCCGGGATGCAATACCGCCGGGAGAAACCGGTCCACCAGCTTTGAGGCCTAACACACAAAACCAATCGCCACCAACCAATAATAACAAGTTTTTAAGTACAAATCTAGTGTGTTTTTATATTCATTGACAGAGCTTGCACTAATCACTTCAAATGGTAGTTTAATGTCCATTACTCTATTGTACAGGACGTTCTGAAGAAAATTTTGCACGGTTGAGTTATTTGCTGTGACATCGAAGATTTGTGTTGACATTGATTTTGTAAATATTCTTTAGTCTAGGTACATTGGAATAATTGGTGAGAATTTCATATTTCTCAATCAGGCTCCCTCTTTGTCTTCTTTGTCTGAGAGCAGTCAGTCCAAGTAATTCCAAGCGATCTTCATAATTCCCATTCTTCAGGCCCACTGGCATTTCGGTTGCCCTTTGCTGCACCTTTTCCAGGACATCTTTTTCTATATTTAATAAGAAAAGTTTTTTCCACTATCACCAGTGAACTTTTCCTCAAGCTCTATAAAACGCACAGCGGTTGAAAATGAAACAAAACCTTCCCCTCCACCCGCGCGGGGAATGTTTTCCAAGTGCCACGGGAAACAAAAACATTGTCTTTCCATAGACAAATGTGTATGGCCACGCTCCTTTGTTTCGATGTTATAACCTCAAATTTCTAATCTACCGTATTTAGAGAAAACACGGCAGAATCCACCAAAACCCGAAAGAATGAATTTATAAGGACGCCACCTTTCTTTTAAAGATAAAGAAAGAAACTAATTTAAAAAAAAATATACCAAAAAGAAATTTTGAAAAAGGAAAAAAAACGGAAAAGTTAACCTAAAAAAAAAACGATCTCAGAGAGTGGGTTATATATTGATGTGCACTGGATTCGGCCCCCAGAAAACTCTTTTTCTCAGACACACAAAAGACACAAAAGAAACACAAGGTTAATTAAAATATCCGTGTTTAATCGCCCCGCAGGCCCCCTTTCTTCAGCTCCCGCCTTATCGGCGCGTCACATGTGCTCAGCCAAATAAAAGTAGCAAATTCCGGATATGAAGGCAAATTCCTTGACGTGGAGGCAAGTCCCGTCACATTTAGCGACGATTTCGTCACTTAATTAGCAGCAGTTCAAATAAGCATAAAAACAGAAGTACAAAGGTGCCGCAAAGCTACGATCAATAGAAAAGAATCTGTTAAAATCGCGAGGATCCTATACGAAAAGCATCCCAAAAGGAAATATGCTTACCAGATAAGTCACGCACACTTCACATAAAAAATTTAACCGCCAGGCGGTCAATCTCCGGCATTATCTCCCTTCACGGCGGTTGCCAATCACCTCGACCGAACCCGTGCGACCGCCCTGGTGCCATCGTCGATCGAAATAGAACGATCGCGAGCGAAAGCTACCGATGGTTATGTCAAAAATTGCTTGAACGCCGTTAAATAATAAAAAAACAAAGCCGCGGCCTTAACCAATCACGTGAGAGCTCGGCTTTAGCCGGCTGACAGGTGCGAAGTTTCGTATTTTGCAATTTTAGGTTATAACTGTCAAAGTATGGGAGACATGTACGGAAATCGCGAAAAAAACACCAGGAAACATAAAAAACACGGGGAAAACATGGAAAACAGGTGCAACGAACATAATCTGCACAAAGGCGCGAAAACAAAACAACAAAATATGCGGTTTTTGTTACAATGTTTTTGTGTATTGTTTCGAGTAAACACTTGCAGGAGGGCTTTACGCTTTTGCGCACGATAGGCATTGAAAACATTTTAAGAAGATGGCTCCACGTAGGCGGCAAAGTACTGCTGTTACTTCGCAATTTATAACGAGGCTATGCGTTCAGCGCAGGCGAATTGAAAAGCCGCCGTGCACACAACACTCACTGTATCTTGTGTTACGCTTTTGCACTCGGCGATGGGCATTGGAAACATTTTAAGAAGAGGGTTTCACTTAGTAGAGAGTTTGTAACAGTCATTTTATGCTATTCATAATATCCAATATTGTTTCCAGACGCTTTAATTATTTATTATATCATTTACTAGCTGACCCGTGCCCACTTCGTTGGGCTGTAAAACTTCTTACTTGTGATGAAATTATGAGTGTGGTTCGGTTAGTACTGAGTGCTATGATTTATTTCCTGACTGCCAAAAGGAGGGTTATATTTTTACTGCATATGTATGCATGTATTTCCATGCCAATTTGACTATATTACCGTTATTTATGAGTGTCTTCTTGTGAGTGTCTTATTTGTGAGTGTCTTATCTCTAACTATTTATGCAGTAAAAGGAAAATTATATGCAGTAAAGGGGAAAAGTCTTTTGTTTTAAACACTTGAGACGATAAGTTTACTTCTTTTGATATGAATTCGTAATTTTTGATAATATGACCAATAAACATGACCTAACGATTTACATTATTTTTTAATATAAAATACTACTTTTTGTGACCTAAATATAAAAGTTAGACATAATTGTCACTGACTTTTTTGTAGGCATTATCAAGCTCTACAACTTTTTTCTAGAACTTTATCATATATCTCTCATCGTTAAGGCAGCGTTAGTTAGAAACGTTTTCGTTCGACCGTTTTTTCTCCGACTTACTTTGCAAATCCGACTACCACGAAAAAGTCTTTTCATTTTCGGATTAATATATAGCCTATGCCACTCACAAATAACGTGGCTTTCTATCGGTAAAAGAATTTTCAAAATCGGTTCAGTAGATCCAGAGATTACTTCCTACAACCTCACAAGCTTTACCTCTTTATAATATTAGTATAGATATACAAATAAAATTATTGATTTTATTGATCCTGGGTAAATGTTATAATTGTATAGTATTAGTAAAATGTTTGTATTTTACAGGTGGCAGCAGTGGAGAGAAAAGGCGGCTACAATCAACTCTGTGATATCTGGGCGTGTGGCATCACTGCTATAGGTACAGTTCACTCCAAATAGAAACAAGCGAATTATAGTTACATTTTATTCTGGAGTCCACGATAGTGTTGGTGAAACCATGCCCTATACATCTGGATAAAGGGCATCTGTAAGTGCAGATTTGCATTGGATCAGTTACAGAAGTCAGTGCTGGCGCCGAGAACTGACACACATAATATGAAATAATGTAAATAAAATACAAACGAAGCTGCCATGGAATTCACGGACCGGAGTCGGGCCCATCATAATACTATTTTTTACACTTCTGGGGGGTGAGCAGTGGATTCCGGACTAACGACCGGTTTAGGATAGCTGTCTTGCCACATGTGAGCATTCATCTTACCACCCATTCACTCCCCCTTCGAAGCCATAGAATTGGAGATGCGCAAATTGCGGTTTTAGATAATTTTTCTAGGAAAGAGTGGATTATTTTTCTGGAAAGGCCAAGATCTTTAAAGAGGTGAAATAGAGATTTAGCTGGCAGGCCACGAGCGCCAACTTCCACCGCGTGAAGGTGAACAGTGAAGCAGTTCCGGGTGACGGCATTTGCGAGATCATGGTATTTATTTAATTTGTACTCGTGGTCTTTTGGGATATTTGATTCCCATGGAACAGTTAATTTTACGATAAGGGCCATCAGTTATAGTCATGTTATGGTCATGTTATAGTCAATCAGCCGTAATTATTTCTTTAGAGTGTATGCATGTTTCCAGTAGTGGAAGGATGCGTTCGTGCTCCCGGAGCGTGCAAACTTGCACATTCCGCGGCGAGCGCTCCATGCTGTGGCATTAGCATGAAAGTAAGACGTTGGTGGGTACGCCTCGCGCATCACGTTCGGCGTTCAGTAAACCCGAATCTATTGCTATTGAGCGGACCGAAGAGAAACGTCTAGCTCTAATCGAGAAGTGTCGAAATTATACAGCGCTGTGGGATCCAAGGGATGAGAATTTTAAAAATAAATTACGGCGACGATATGTTCGCTCAACATTCGAATGAAAACTGCAAAGCACTCGTTGTTCTTGCGCGTTGTCTCCATTTGAGCGGTTGCAGATGCGCGGAGCAGAGTTGATGCGTCAACCTAATGGATACCCACCTTTAAATTTGTCTTTTTGTTTAGAACTGGCAGAGCTGCAGCCGCCGATGTTTGACCTGCATCCCATGCGGGCTCTTTTCCTCATGTCCAAGTCGGGCTTCAAGCCGCCCTCGCTCAAAGACAAGGACGCCTGGAGCTCCACATTCCACAACTTTATCAAGACTGCGCTCACTAAAAACCCAAAGAAGAGGCCCACGGCGGATAAGCTCTTACAGGTATAAATTAAAAATTTAAAAAATTAAAAAGTTTTTAGGTACAAATCGGGTCTGTTTTTAAGTTGATTGACAGAAATTGCACTAATCACTTCAAGTGGTAGTTTATTCCACATGTCCACCACTCTATTTGGCAGAACGTTCTTAAGAGGATTAGATTTAAATTTTGTACGGTTGAGTTTTTTTTTGTGACCTCGAAGATTTGTGTTGACGTTGAATTTGTAAATATTCTTCAGTGCAGGTGCATCGTAATAATGTGTTAGAATTTTATATGTCTCAATCAGGTCCCCTCTTTGTCTTCTTCGTTTAAGTGTAGTAATTCCAAGTAATTTCAAGCGATCTTCATAATTCCTATTCTTCAGGCCCACTGGCATTTTGGTTGCCCTTCGCTGAACCTTTTCCAGAATATCTACATCTTTGGAAAAGTAAGGGTTCCAAATCTGATAGCCATACTCAAGAATAGGTCTCACATATGCCTTGTAAATCTTGATAAAAACCTCTATTGACAGATGTTGGAAAGCCTTCCTTATTAGATAGAGAGTAGATTTGGCTCTTTTAGCATTTGCAATTATGTGTTTCTCCCATTTGAGATCATCAGTAATTGTTATTCCAAGATCTTTTTGTTGCTTGACTGCTTCTAGTTGGGCGTTTGCCAGAAAATATTGTTTGTTTTGGTTGCTTTTCCCGATATGAAGCACTACACATTTCTCAATGTTTAAGGTAAGCAACCAATCCCGTCCAATTTCAATGCGATTATTCTACAATTCTTCTTTTTAAGATCCATCAAGTAGTTTCTTTCTTATGATCGTTTTTCTAAAATGCTATATTTTTGACATTCAACTCTCAGAAATGACAGGTGACTGCCAAGATTTACACCCGCCGCTTTAGGGGTTAAGTAGCGATACGATCCACTGACCGCAGGCTCGGTATATTTTGACAGTTCTTGTCGCTGAATTATGAAGCACGATAGCTACAGCGAGAGATGATAAATCTTAGGGCTGATTGTCTAATATTTCTCCTTTCTGTTTTTTGCAGCATACTCTATTTCAAAGTGAATATTTGACGAAACGGCTGGCGATTGACTTGCTTCACAAAGTGTCCAATCCTGCAAGCGTATACAACTTCAATGCAGACCTAGATGAAGACGGGGTAAGTAAAAAATGGAATACTGTTTAATTGTATCGTTCAGTACGAAAGTGTAATAATGGCTTCCTATTGGCAAAACTCCATTGCTTGTCTGCTTAAATTTTCTTTGACATATAATTCTGTGAATAAGTCTTTGAACAGTTACCCATAAAATAAACACGGACTCGTATTTTCGAAAGTTAATGGTGCACCCATCCCATTTTCTTTTGTTTGGGTTGTTCATTCATTGGAGGAGTTTTGAAACTTTATTTACCATTTCTATAACCTTTGTGGGTTGGAAAACTGGAATGGCGGTGTTTTTCGGCGAATGGAGTCGAACCCTTGGTCAGAATTCATGAGAGACTGAAGGCAGATGGTTACATGAAAATATTAGCACAGTATGCTATTCCATCTGGACGCAGCTTGATTGTGAATAACTTTACCCTGCAGTAAGACAACAACCCCAAAGACAGCAAAAATGATTTAAAAAAAATGATTGGCCTGCCCAGAAGTTTGCGCTCGTGGCCTGCCAGCTAAATCTCTATTTTACCTCTTTAAAGATCTTGGTCTTTCCAGAAAAATTATCAACTCTTTGCTAGAAAAATAACCAAAACCGCAATTTGCGCATCGCAAATTCTATAGCTTCGAAGGGGGAGTGAATGGGTGGTAAGATGAACGCTAACATGTGGCAAGACAGCTGTCCTAAACCTACCACAGCCGGTCGTTAGTCCTGAATCCACTGCTCACCCCCCAGAAGTGTAAAAAATAGTATTATGATGCTCCGTTTGTATTTTATTTTTATTTACTTACTCTCTTCTATCGTGTACTCTCCCAATTGACACCATCCTGTCTACATGAGCTTTTCGAACCATTAAGCTCCCACAGTCTCGTACTTCGGGCAGCCTCTGACAATTAACTCAAAATTCCTTGTCATTATATTGATTTTTACTCCTTTACTTTACGTGTCCATGATGCAAGACTCTGGAACAATCTCTCAGCAAATATAAAAACTCGCCTTCTTTTAAATCATTTAAGACTCACCTAAAAAACTACTTTTCTAAGAAGTAACCAGCTCCCCCTTTAGGATGATTCATGCTACACCGGGCCGGGGCCGGGGCCCGGCCGAGTCGTTTCCAACGTGCTCCGGCCGGGCCAGTCATTCATGCTACACCGGGCGTGACCGGGATGTTTCCGAGTTTATTTATCCCACGGCCGTGTCCGCGATAACTAGTGTTGTGTCCATCTATTTTGGCGATAATAATATTTTTTAATTTCTATTTTCGCTTGATTGATAAGTGTGTTATTAACCCCTCGCGGCCCGCGGTTTGAATTTTAATGTGTGCCTTACGGCCCATAAGAAATTCGCGAGTCTCAAAAAAAGATGGCGTTTCAGAAAAAAAACGATTACTCCGAAACTGTCACACCGATCGTCTAAAAAAGACCTGTTTTATGTTCCTATTGAAATTTGCTAATAGATATTTGTAACGTCGTTATGTAAAGCAATAAAGATTATTCATAATTATTAGTCAAAGTTGTACTAACGATAAAAATTAGCCACTGGCGATAAAAGAAATATTTTTGTTCAAAATACTCATTTCGGTAAGCCCTCGGTATGAAATTTCTACTCGAATAAATAATAGTATCATTATAATATATAAAGAACTTACGATTATGACGATATAATCACACAAACGAACGTTTTTTCTGTTTACGTCTCGAACGTCTTGTTTACCGGCCGAGCGATCGCGGCACTATGGATCTTCAAAAATTTGTAGTGGCTAGTCAACGTGACGAAAAATACTTATCTGGCTACCAAACGGTAGAGAATTTTCTCCGCTCCTCGCACATACTACTGGTTAAGTGGTTGGTGCGAGACAGTAAGATTAAATAATCCATAATTAGCGGTCGGCCTCGCCTGGCCATTTCGGGCCGTCTGGGGTTCGACGGTAAATATCAATTCTGGACGTTTCGGGCCGTCTGGTACGCGAGGGGTTAATGCAATTTTCACAACTTGATTTGGCAGCTATTGCAATTGCCATTGAAGACGAAGTATTGGAAACACGAACTGAATCTAATAAAAGAAGATGGAGTGTACATCCAGCCTGGAGAAAACGACAATCGGAGGGAGAATTCGCCACGCTCTACAAGGAATTAATAGATGATGAGAGCAAATTTTACGGTTATTTTGGGATGTCTAAAGAATGCTTTAGTATATTTCTTGGAAAAATAAAACGTGATTTAACCAAACAAAATTCAAGATTTCTGAAGCCTATCTCTCCCATTGAACGATTAGCAGACCGGAGCCAGGAAAACAATATCTACCGCCATTTCGACGCCGTGCTCCGGTCGTGGCACGGCCGGTTACGGCCGGAGCACGGCCAAGCATGAATTGCTTCATACAAAAGTATACTATAGATTTCTGACCGTGTCCCGGCCGGGGCCCGGCCCGCCCCCGGCCCGGTGTAGCATGAATCATCCTTTTATCTCCTCGGGCATAATTAGTTTTAAATATAGTAGTTTTTATTTTATGCAGAAAAACATATTTGTTTGATAATCTTTAATTCCATATTTCGTGCATGTACCGATGTACTGCAGTTTGGCCACCAAGACCCATGTGTTTAGGGTCGGTCATACTCACGGGTCGACACCCATCCGGCGGCCTCCACGTAGAAGTGCAAGCCAGGGTAGGAATCTGGCCTTTGGGCCAGTCTTCCCTGGGAGTCAGCCATCGGCGCTCCTTGATGGTTTGCGCACTGTGCGGCGTCAGCCAATCGATTGTGCATTCTGACCGACAGCCGGGGGAGTCTGGAAACAGTACTGTCTCCTGTAGAGCGGGGGTAGTTGTTTACCTTACGGCAACTGCCCTTGAAACGACCAATCGGCAAAAACCGGATAAAGGACACCGAGGTCCGCGATAGATTCGGTAGACACCGTATCACCACTACGTTAAAGGAGAGGACCGCGCAAGCGACTTCGAACCTGTAACCGATCGGAAGGTAGGAGGTATCCTGCTGGTTAATTCCAGATTGAGATATCCTTCCAACCTGGTAGTCAGGGGCGAGGCTGTCCGCTGGTTACCTTTCCCGTTACCTCTCCGTAAGGCGTTGGCCTCTGATGAGCGAGTGGCGTAATTAGACGGTGGAATGTGTTCGTCCCAAGTCTTCTACGCTCACTTGACGGGAGACAGATAGATCTAATATCGTTAAAATTTCCTGAGGTGACGGGTCCACCCGTTGTAAAGGTACTAATACACTGTGATTAGGTTAGTTGCAAGATATTGCCATGTGGCTTTAAGCTCTCCTATTTGTATTTTAATGTTTAAATGCAAATAAAGAGCCTAATATTATTATTATTGTCATTATTATTACAGGCGATTCCTTCCAACGTACCGCAGCGCATTGCTTCTAAACTGACAGTCAGAACGCGGCAAGCGCACGATGCTCGCCGACTAGGAAACCACTGTCAAATCCCCGCGTCTGCTTCCAATTCTCAGCGGAAGGGAGTGTTTGACGATTCGCCGATCGTCGATCTTGACGTGGACGAAGAACTGGACCTGGGCTTGGGTCCGTACAGATCGTGCGCCAAGAGTCAGGACTCCAACAATCTCTCCGACACCATCAAGAGAGCCGGTAAGAATCTCAATTTAAGGGCAGGCGCTAATAAATTGAATGAATTGTCTTAAATGGTAAACCAAATACTCCAGGGAGGCAAATTTTTAAGGTTTTTAAGGCACTAGCCTGGTAGCACAGTAAATATATATTTCCGCTTTGGGGGCCTTTGGGGGCCCTTAGAAAGGGTAAAGATTTCTCACAAAAGAAAAAAAAATGTTTGCATAAAATTAAAAGAAATATTTATTCATCATAATTATCTATCTGTCACTTTTTCCAAAAATTTTACAAACAATTCAAATTAAATATACACTCTCCTTGACTTTTTTTCTCTACAAAGAGATTATCCTAGCTCCGCTGGGATAATCTCTTTTCCTTTCACTCATTGTTTTTTACAAATCGCTACTAATACTACTAAACACTAAACCAGAAGAACGATTGTTTGTATTGTATTACAATGTAATGCACAATTCAATAAAACCCGTCAATAAACACTGCTCCCCGTGGTTTATCATCGTATCGTATGTACATCGATTATTGTGGGATTCCCCGTTTGAAGTAAATGACTTAAACGGGGAAATCCCGCAGCCCGCGATAACCGATGTAGGGTGTTGCCAACTTTTGAACGCACGCTTTACGCGGGAAAAAAGAAATTGCTTTTTTTGACTTTTGTCATTTCTGAAATAAAAAAAATGTTTGCTTACGCACGTTGGGGGCCCCCGTGGCCCGGGGGCCCCGTATAATTGATACGGCAGATACGGCGGTAGCTACGCCCCTGATTATTGCCCCGATTATTTAGAGATTACTGGCAGCAATAACAAGAAATGAGCTAAGAAAACACCGAAAGACTCTTATAAAAATCAAAATCCCGATCAAGCTGTCATAATAAAAATCTCACACCATCGCGTCTGTCAGATTAAGATTCCACCAAAAAATAATCTCAAATCGCAAAGTTTTTGACTTCAATCTGATTCTTATTTAGTTCAATCGGAGATGCTGACGCCACGCGTTCGATTATGAAGCAGTCTGACGATATGTTTGGAGTTCTTTATTGCATCCAGGGGCGGATCTATATAAGGGCTTTTTGGGCTGCAGCCTAGGGCACCGTGGATATAAAGGGCCCCAGCCTCCATTGAAAATAATGGACAATATTGTGAATTAAAAATCAAAATTTTAAATTTTCAAAAATCCTATCGTAAGGTTGGCAACCCTGAGATCAAATTCTCGCATCTATTCCAGGGGACTCCCCGCCGCTTGTCTTCAGTGTATTTTCTTGCAAACGCAGTCATTCGCAGCGAACAAGCTTCATGTATCAATTTCTCGGTGGATGGGGCGGACCGCTAGCGACAAATTCTTTTGCAATACCTTTTAAAAAAAATCTTTATTCATAGAAATAACATGTTGTTGAGTTCCTACCGAGGCTAGTGCCTTGTCAATAGGTAACTAGTAATGAATGTTTGTTTAAATTTTACTTATATTAACTAGCTTTACAAATAATATTACTACTTGCTTAATTAAGGTACTAATTAAGATTAATGTTGTCTTAATTAAGGTACAATTAGTATTAATGTTGTTTTGTCAATTTTAGTGAAAAGTTAAATGTTTGTGTGTGTCAGTTGTGTTTGTATTGTCTTCTTTTTTTATATATTGTGTATCTAGTGACCTAGACATCATTATCGAAAACAGTTTTTTGGCAAAATGGCAATTAGTTGATTAATTAGGCAGGCCCCCAAGTAATATTAGCCCAGGGCCCCACAAACGCACGGTCCGCCCCTGATTGCATCCACTGTCTACTGATGAATTTTCAGCTTTTCCAAAACGCTTTAGGGGTACTAATTGAAATCACACCTTTTCTAGTATGCCACCGCCAGGTGTCCCGGAATCTGGCCTGCTGATTCTACCTCCGCATTCTATAGCCAAAATACAGCTTTTCCAAAACTTTAAATTTTTTGTCGCTGGCTCTGGCACTAAATGTAGTGACCATTAGTATTATTATGTATAATCTTTAAAATCTCAAACCTGTAAGACTATAAGAATAATAATAACTTGAACTGACATTTTTGAGATTTACTTACAGTAACCAGTCAAAAATAATCAAATTAATCAAAACTATATTAACCCTTGGAGTAAATGGGTATTTTCATGGATGCATCTGTCTCTTTTGCAGGATTTTCGGCGACATCGACCTTAAAGTACTATAACTACGAAACTACTACACCAATCGTAAAAAGAACAACTGCACAATGATTGCATTGAAATTTCGAATATAGAATATTGAAATATCATTTTGTAAAACAATTAGATAATTATGAATAAATATGAGAACGCGAATTTACCGCGTGAAATTTGTAGGACCCGACGTTTCGGTGACGTTGCAGCCGCCGTTGTCTAGGGTAGACTGAAGAGCTGTCAGTCCGTTGTTTTGCGGGTAGGCCGCAAACCGCTGCCGCCACTGCGTAGGTTATGACGGTGGTGGGGGGCCGGGCTCGGAGCGCGGGAATTTTTAAAATCCGTCTTGCACACAACACTCACTGTATCCTGTTTTACGTCTTTGCGTTCGGCGTTCGGCGGCGGGAACATTTTAAGAAGAGGGTTCCACGTAGACAACGGTTCCAACAACGGACTGACAGCTCTTCAGTCTACCCTAGACAACGGCGGCTGCAACGTCACCGAAACGTCGGGTCCTACAAATTTCACGCGGTAAATTCGTTTTCTATCCTATTTATAATGTCAAACAACCGCGATAGTCTTCGATTTTATAAATATGAGAACGTCAAAGAAGTGAAAAAAACGCGGAACCAGATCTGGTCGTATCATACTCAACGGATAATTGTTTCAGAACCAGATTTGGTCGTATCATACTCAAGGGGTTAAGATTGTAATAAATATATCTTTATATGTTCCGAAGGCACGCCTCCTTGTCTGAAGGAGACGGCGCGGAACCGCAGCCATGACAGGAACGGCTCCAACCTCCAGTTCTCCAAGTCCGAGGACTGGAACGTCTTGGACCTGTTCAGCAACTTGAAACACGGGTGCCCCAACCATCCTGACCAGGAAGCCAGCGAAAAGTAAGTATCCTAATATAAGGTAAAGGGGTGAAGGGAGGGGGGAGATATTAATTCCCTTAATTCGGTGCCGTCTCCCATCAGAAATTCAATTCAATTTAAGCCTAAAACTATTGCATAAATCATACACAAAAACCTCATTGCCAATTAATAGGTACAAGGTTAGTTCATTATGTTCTAAGCCTTATGTACAAGTCGGTCATAAACATCTAACATTACATTTTTCGACGTAGTTTCCCTGGACTGCAATGCACTTAGTACTTCGATTGGTGAGGTATGTCACTGATGCAGAAGGGTTGCCAAAACGTACTATGGCATTGAGCAACCTCATACCCTATATAAGTGTTTTTCAACCAGTGGGTCGCGATCCCCTGGGGGGTCGCGAAAAGAATCCCGGGGGGTCGCAGGCTATATAAAAATAAAAATCTAAAATATTGCAAAATATGTTTCGGAAGCGAAACATATTTATTAAGGCAAAGCTCCGTAGGCAAAAGCGGCTACTTCGTCGCCAGTTACGTGAAGCCAAGAAAGCCGGGGATAAAGCCCTCTGCCACAACTTCTCGCGCGCGTACCGCTCTATACTAAAACTCATACAGAGCGTAGCAACGCAAAACGACAAGCGCAAGGCAGCATTTCTCAAATCCAAAGAGGAAGCCCGGTTCGACAAAAACCGTTTTAACTACAGCAAAACGGTTTTGTCTGCCGCCAAGGGAAAAATCCAAATCCCGGAAGATATGGCCACGGAATACTTTTCGACCACGTATGAGGACCCAATGCGGCTCCATAATTACAGCCCTCCGCCGGGCATTACACCTCCGCCCCTGCCTACGGTAGCTTTTGCTTCTCAACCTCCATCACTAGATGAGATTCTTAATCAAGTAAAGAGGAAGCCGTCGGGCTCTACTCCGGGTCCCGATGGTATTCCCTATTTAGTATACAAAAAATGCCCCTGCCTTCTGCAATATTTAGGATCCATCTTCCGAAATATATGGAATAGCGGTGTAGTCCCACAGAATTTTGGCCGAGCGACAGTCATCTTAATTCCGAAGGTCCCAGTTTGCACCGGACCAAAGGACGCTCGGCCCATTGCTCTCACAGACACTGTGGCCAAAATCTTTTTTAGCATAGTCCACACGAGGATGAGCGAATTCATGCACCGGAATGAGTACCTTGGAGTATCAGTTCAAAAAGGCTTCATGCGCGGCGTCTCGGGCTGCCTCGAGCACAACTCTCTCCTGGCTGCTGCCATCAAGGATGCGAGACAGCACGAACGCCAAATCAATGTATGCTGGCTCGACCTAGAGAATGCCTTTGGGTCAGTCCGACACAGTCTCCTCCACTTTGCACTCCGCTGGTACAACTTCCCACCAGTCGTGCGTGACATTGTAGCCTCCTACTACAACTGTCTGACTTTCCATGTTAAAACGCAAGAATGGACTACCCGCTCTATACCATATTCAATTGGACTATTTCAGGGCTGTTGCCTCTCCCCGACGATTTTTAATATAGTTTTTAATATACTTCTGGAAAGCCTGAGCCAGTTTGACAGGAAGTGGGGCTACCGTTTTAAAACAGACGGCCAATACACCTCGTCGTGCCTCGCTTTTGCCGACGACCTAACTTTCATTACCAGAAGCCCCAAGCAGCTTTCCCTGCTATTACAGAAAGTGGAGCTTTTCTGCGACTGGTCAGGCTGTATAAAAGTGAAACCCTCCAAATGTTTTTGCCTTGGACTCGCCCGCATGGGCACAAAATTTACATCCTATGACCCCAAATTGGTCTATAAGGGCTCTAATATCTCCCTTATAGACCCAAACAATCATTTCAAATTCCTCGGCAGAAAAATCACCCATCAGGGAAAAGACGTCTCGGGCGATCATGTTATAGAGCATTTCAAAAGTTGCCTGGCGAAAATAGATGCCTTGCTAATTTCTGGCCCTCGTAAGGCCTGGATCTATGACAATTATCTAACGTCACATTTGTCATGGCCCTTTCTTATTTACGATTTTACCAAAACCCAACTGTCCCGTCTAGATGCACTGGTGACAGCTAGTTTAAAATCCTGGCTGTCCTTAGCCAAACCAGCTGACCCCTCGACTCTCTTCAGGTCCAAACAAAATTTTGGGCTAGCGCTTAAACTGCCCTCTCTGCTCTACGCCAACTCCAGAATAACCAAAAATTCGATTCTGTGCAATTCCAAAGATCCGGCAATATCGAAGCACGTAATAAGTGGCTGTAGTGATTCAAATGAACTACAAGCCCGCGTAGACTTCCACAAAAGGTTCCTTACTGGAATCAGCCAGAATGGCACTGGTCTGGGGTATGGCAGTACAACCACGAGCGACGTGGACTTGAAGAAGTCTCTTTTGCGGGGAGATTACGACAGCAAGAGTATGGCTCATGCTATTGGCCTTCAATGCCAGAATGATTGGACAACAATTGGTGACTTTTGCATTCCGCCTCCAATGCACTGGAAGGTAATGCTCTATGACTGGACGCCAGAGATGCTGAAATTTTATTTGAATGCCTTTCAGCATACACTTCCAGACCCCAGTAACCTCGCTCGTTGGAGCTTTGCCGAGGATAGTTCTTGTCCCCTCTGTAGCAATACCCCTTGCACAGCTAGGCACATTCTAGCTGGCTGCAAGGTGGCCTTAGATCAAGGACGGTACACTTACCGCCATGACAAAGTTCTCGCTGTTATTCGCGAGGTAATTAGTCTCTCAGTGGCTCGTGCCAACAAGGGTTTGACAGTATCCTCCAAACCCCCAATACAGTTTGTGCGGGATGGCTCTAAAGGCAAAAAACATTTAACTACAAAACCTTTCTCAATAATCGAGAAAGCTACAGATTGGATTCTGGAGGTTGATTCGGTCTCTAAGCAGTATAAATTCCCTGAAAGTCTCGGATGCACAGCCCTCCGTCCAGATATAACTCTTTACTCTCTATCTCGGAAGGTGGCTCTTATTGTAGAATTAACTGTTCCATGGGAATCAAATATCCCAAAAGACCACGAGTACAAATTAAATAAATACCATGATCTGGCAAATGCCGTAACCCGGAACGGCTTCACTGTTCACCTTCACGCGGTGGAAGTTGGCGCTCGTGGCCTGCCAGCTAAATCTCTATTTCACCTCTTTAAAGATCTTGGCCTTTCCAGAAAAATAATCAACTCTTTCTTAGAAAAATTATCTAAAACTGCGATTTGCGCATCTCAAATTCTATGGCTTCGAAGGGGGAGTGAATGGGTGGCAAGGTGAACGCTCACATGTGGCAAGACAGCTGTCCTAAACCTACCACAGCCGGTTCGTAAGTCCGGAATCCACTGCTCACCCCCCAGAAGTGTAAAAAAATAGTATTATGATGGGCCCGACTCCGGTCGGTGAATTCCATGGCAGCTCCGTTTGTATTTATTGTTTATTATTATTTTTAAATGCCTTTCAGCATACACTCAGACCCCAGTAACCTCGCTCGTTGGAGCTATGCGGAGGATAGTTCATGTCCCCTTTGTAGCAACACCCCTTGCACAGCTGGACATATTCTAGCTGGCTGCAAGGTGGCCTTGGATCAAGGACGGTACACTTATCGCCACGACAAAGTCCTTGCTGTTATTCGCGAGGTACTTAGCCTCTCAGTGGCCAACTCGTGCCAACAAGGGTTCCACAATATCCTCCAAACCCCCAATACAGTTTGTGCGGGTTGGCTCTAAAAGCAAAAAACATCTCACTGCAAAACCTTTCTCAATAATCGAGAAAGCTTCAGATTGGATTATGTAGGTCGATTCGGTCTCTAAATAGTATAAATTCCCTGAAAGTCTCGGATGCACAACCCTGCGTCCAGATATAACTCTTTACTCTATCTCGGAAGATGGTCCTTATCGTAGAATTAACTGTTCCATTGGAATCAAATATCCCAAAAGACCATGAGTACGAAGTAAATAAATACCATGATCTCGCAAATGCCGTCACCCGGAACGGCTTCACTGTTCACCTTCACGCGGTGGAAGTAGGCGCTCGTGGCCTGCCAGCTAAATATTTATTTCACCTTTTTAAAGATCTTGGTCTCTCCAGGAAAATAATCAACTCCTTTCTAGAAAGAAATATCTAAAACTGCGATTTCTGCATCTCAAATTCTATGGCTTTGAAGGGGAAGTGAATGGGTGGTAAGGTGTACGCTCACATGTGGCAAGACCGCTGTCCTAAACCTACCACAGCCGGTCGTTAGTCCGGAATCCACCCTTTACCTCCCAGAAGTGTAATAATTATATGTGATGGGCCCGATTTTTTTTGGTCGGTGAATTCTATGGCAGCTCCGTTTGTATTTAATTTTATTTTTTTTGCTATTTATTTTTCAAAACTATGTTGATCTAAGATGGAACGGGTAAGTACAGCTTTGAAATTGAAAAACAATTAAAATTAATGTTGTTTTCACCATTGTTTTTACAAAAAATAAATTTAATGCTTATAGTTAAGCTGTGGAAGAGACGAAGGGGGGCCGAGAGAACTAATTTACAGTCTAAGGGGGTTCGCGTAATAGTTTTATTTTTTAAAAGAAGGTTGAAAAGCACTGCCCTATATAATCAATGATATTTATTTTAAATTCTACTTAAATTACTCATCGATTTTGCCATGGTTTAACTGCCAAAACAGTTGGAGCTAATTCGTCAAGAGTGGCGTAGCACCGTTTTGTGATCCAAAAGGGGATTGCGTCCACAGAAGCATGAGTTACGCATGTTAAATAGCAGTGCAAACAAGATGGGAGACGGCACACCGAAACAAAGACCATCCAAGCAGTTGAGTTTTATATAACTTTTATTTTTAGTTCGCACACTTTGAAAGCATCGTCGGCGCCTAAGACAGGCGAACAAATTTTCAAAATGAGTCTCAGGTACCCGGATGAACATCCGAACAAATACGCAGCATTATCGATTTTTGCGAATTTTTGAAAATGCCGTGTCGTATTACTGTTTTTTTTTGTTGCTGTGTTTTTATCGAGGGATCACTGAATGTTATGAATCATTTAATTTCTCGAGCATGCGTTTCATTTTTGGTTTATTTTTTTATTTCATCATTTTATTTCTTATGGGATTTTTATTTTGATTTATGCAAGGGGGGGGGAGAGGAGATAGAGATAGAAAGAGATTGGGTTCGGAAGATCAATCACCGAAATTATTAGCGATTATTGCAAACATATTGACATACCCAGTTACTGAGACATACTTATTAAAATACGTTGTGAATCATTTCATTTATTAAATCATTTCATATATGAATCATATATCATATTCATATTCATTTTATTAGTATACTGGTATACAATTCAGATACAGATTAGCAAACAACCATACATATTAGAAAACAAACATTTTTTTATCTTAAAGTAAAAATAAAAATAAATATAATAACGAAAAAAAAAACACAACAATAATGTAAAAAGAGAAATAGAAGACAAAATGCAAAGAGATCATTAAACACTTTAGCCACCAAAGCATTTTAAACTTCACTTGAGTAATATTCCTCCAATGAGTAAAATGTCTCATCTGTAAGGTAAATCTTAAGGCATCTTTTAAACACGTCATGAGATTGCGCCTGCCTAATGTGCTCGCTGAGTTTGTTGTAAACTGCTGGGCCGGCGATATAGGCTAGCCTCTCCGACTTGGATAATGCATGACTTACCGAACGTAGCATCTTCTTGGATAGCGGGATCTTGTTGGATAGTGGTGATGTACATCATTCACTTCGAAATCGGCTAGATTTCTGCGAACGAACAGCGCTACTTTCATTATATAAATGGACGGCAGCGCCATGATGCAGAGATCTTTAAACAGAGGCCTAGCTGGCGTATCAAGCGCCACACGCGCTATTGTGCGGATTGCACGCTTCTGCATAACGAAGGCCCTCTGCTTGTCGGCTGCTCGCCTCCATAACTCCGCGCCGTACGTTAGCAGTGAATGAAACATGCAAAGTAACACATGCGCAGCGCGGATAAATCGAGAAATGAAGCGATGCGATAGAGTGCATAGTTCGCTCTTCCCAATTTATCACATAAAGCATCAATATGTAGGTGCCATCGTAACTCATTGTCGATTACGAATCCCATCGTAAGTCATATCAACGCTTTAAAGGCAATCCTGACTAAGCGACATTGAGTAAACTTTGCAGGAAAGCGATTTTAAATTAAAGTATAAAAATATATATAAGTATATAAAATTGTATTAAAAACCTATATTAAATTAATTGAAATATTGACCTCTATGATCTTAAAGAGTTTTGCCTTTTAATGGGGGTTGATCTAATTTATTTTATTATTTACCCATCTGGGTGTAGAAAATAAAAATCTTTAACAAATAAGTATATTTAACCCTTCAGGCCCCGCAACTCGCGGTTAACCCTCAGGTTGACTGCGATATCGAAGTCGCGGCGCCTGGAGGGTTAAAAGTATAAAAAACACAACTGCCATTACAGAAAGTGAATTATTGTATTTATAATTATTTTCATTAC
The DNA here is from genome assembly GCA_944548615.1 of Micropterix aruncella. Lineage (NCBI taxonomy): Eukaryota > Metazoa > Arthropoda > Insecta > Lepidoptera > Micropterigidae > Micropterix > Micropterix aruncella. The sequence goes on from OX155978.1 coordinate 5,524,390, forward strand.
GGTTTTTATTATGAAATATTTGTGGTTTATGTATTTATCCATATAGATCATGTATATTTCCGGAATGTACTCAATCAGTCCTTTCATTTTACACTAAACACGATATATTTATGTTAATTTATTGACATTTGGCCATTTCGAGAACTGCTTACTTGATATTTGGACAGTTAAAGCACCCTATGACACTCGGGATGACATAACGGTTCTAACAAAACCACACGCTTCTAAATCGGTTCAAGCGTTTAGAAGTTATGGTGGAATAAACAAACTGAAAACATAGATGAACCCTGGAGACAGTACACTCCTTTTTTGTTGGGCAGTCGTGTAAATATCAAAACATCCAGAAATGTAATATTATATCCTTAAACATAGATAAGTCTGTGTAATCTAAAAACAAAAGAAACAAAAAAGAATAAAAACACATTATGATCGTAACTTACCAAAGAGAAGAAAGACGAGAAACAGTTTTAAAATACCTACAACTAACTAATTAACTATCTTTAACTAACTTCAATATAAAATAGATAAAAAGAATCGTCAAGTATTTAAACCAAAACTAGAAAAAATAAATAATTTATGAAAAGAGAGAAAGAAAAGATAAGATAGCCATAGAAAAACGTAATTATAAATACCCATCAGAATATATAGCTTAGAAATAATACAGGTCAAAATTATGCGGTTAGATAATGCTTCTGATGTAAACATATATAATTATCGCTTTGCACTCGAGGCATTTATCGCACGGGCAAACCAGCAACTCGAGATGATTTCGTCTGTAATAGGAAAGCGTTTTACAGATATTTTAAAATCATTTTGAGAGATGCCGCTACGGCACCTGGGCGCCGCTCGAAAGTTTGCAATAAACTGCCCGGACTCCGTAGCGGAGCCGCTCGAGTACAAAGAGTTAAAATGGGGATGCTAATATCACTCTCACAGGAAGTGCCTTCTGCCTGTCACTGGGCCTTAATAAAACACAAAGCTAATAATTGGTACAATCTCTGTCACTCAATATAAAAATAGACTTGGTGACGTTTATTTTATAAAAAACAATTAAGTATTAAAAGGTTTATATTTCAAGTAAGTGTTGGTCCTTCTGAACCCAATCTCTATTGGAAAATCGATGTATATACCGAAATGGAGTCATTAAAGAAATGTTAGTTCTCAGGGTGGTAATATTGCATGTACCCATCGGTTACCATTACGTCATTAACCCCTGATTACAAGAGAAGTTTTGTTTGTGTGTGTGTGTGTGTTGATTTAACGCTTCGAAATGACTGGTTCGATTTCGATAAAACTTAATAGGGATTGGCGCTAGCGGCGACTGTTCCTTCAAAGGTGTGAAGTGTTGTCTAGAATCTCGATCTTTCTCAGGTAAATGTAATAATTTATCTATATTCCCCTCACTCCCTTAGCACTGACCTTCGTACGGATGCTCGATTCGGCGGTACGTTATTAACTTCACACCTTTCAGGAATAATCACCGTCTCGAAGACTATCGGAGTTGTTTGACATTATAAATAGGATTAAACGAATTTACAACTTAGCCAATACATCAGATGCTACAAACTTCAGGTGGTAAATTTGATTTATCCTGTTTATAAAATTGCCCTCTCAGGAAAGAAAATAGCAGTGAACATCCCTATTAAAATCGGTTCAACTTCCAAAATATACATTTTTTTAAATTTAATTTTCATTTATGAGCAATTTTGTGTGCGTGTGTGCGTAAGCTAGGAATGAAGTTTGATGCATGTAAGCATTTTTTTTATGTGTGCGCTATTTCAGATTGTCATCATTACGTATATTGCGTGTACTTATTTTCTCTAAAACTATAATATATTTTTTTTTTTGAAATACGTAGTATGGAAAAATTCTAGCCTTTTCTCTATAGATTTGATTGTAGTCTCTTCTATCTACTGGCACCTTTATTATCTGAAATCTTTGTATATAATCAGAGATAACCAAACCGAAATATCTTTCCACTGCGGAATTGATGACATGACTGTCATTAACCCTTCGAGTAGTGGCATAATTTCATGGCAGACTGCGGCAATTTATTGAAATTTCTTGCAATATCGCCGCTCTCGACAAAAAGTACTATAACTATGGAACTACTATAGTAATCATAAAAAGAATAACTGTGCAATGATCGCATTGAAATTTCGTATGTAGAATATTGAAATCTGATTTTGTAAAACAATTAGATAATTATGAATAAATATGAAAAAGTCGAAAAAATTAAAAAACTCGGCATTTCTAACTTTTACTTATCTTACGGAAAAATATGGAAACCTATTTAGAAATTGTAAATACTATCGTGATCTTTATTAGATTCTCTATAAAAGGTAATATTTAGTTTTGCTTATTTACATACAAAAATATTTAGATATTAGCTCACAAAAACCAATAAAAATTTTGATGACTTCTCGAAAAAAAAATGATGTTTGGACAATGCAGATTTGTCATTTTAGTGGGAGTTGCTTAATTCCTCTGCTGTAAAACTCTCGTGGACAGGAACCAATGAATGCTTTGAATGCGTTTGTCACCGACTCTTCAAAGTTGATTTTTTCCCTTGTAAAAAGTTATCTCAATTCTGAAAAAAAAACTATTGGAGCACGATCTGGCGAAGTACGGTGGGTGATCAAAAGTCTCCAGCCGCAACTCGTGCAACTTTTTGACTGTTTGCAGTAAAATTTGTGGTTATACAATGTCTTGCAGAAGCAATGGCTATGAGCGATTGACCAGGCTCGGTTATTTAATCATGAGTTTCTCCATCATTGTTTGCAGTTCTTAACAGTACACATTTACGGTACGTGTATAGCCAGACTGCAAGAAGCTGTAATAGAAAACACCGGTTCGAGGTCTCATATTAGAAAATAATGCAAATTTTCAACTTTACCATGGTTGCACTAACAAAAATATTTGAGGAAAAACAAACCACGGAAAGACAAGTAAACAGCTGATTCTTAAAAAAGTATATTAAAAAAGTAGATAAAAATTTATTTGAATTTGAAATTCCTACTTAAATTCAAAACATCCAAGTTCAAAGTGGCCATTGTGAAAAAACAGCAATTACATAGATAAGGGCATAATACAAAGTGTCAAAGGTTGCTGGAACAAACGGAGAAAATCCTATGTAATCCGCAAATCGAAATGCCAAACCACTATCAAAAACTGAAGTGCTTACCGGTATTCACAGATTCCACTTCACATTTTTTTTAAAAAGCTGCTTCAACAGCTTTTAAGTGAGGATCTCTGCCCTCTATCTTTTTTCGTAGGCACCTTCGCAAAGGGAACACTTTTCCGCCCCCTATCTTTGAAACTGCCTGTCAAGTTGCCGGAAATCGCCTATAAACTAACAATCAAGCAAAAACAATGTTTTTTAAATGAGGAAGTAAATTATTCATGCCATAAAACCAAAATATATTTTGTGTCATATTTTATCATTAATTTAACCCTTAGCCACCTGACGTATATTTCAGACACACTACCACCTGACGTCGGTCCTAGAGACCGCCTGCGTATTTTCCATTTTATGTTAAAGTAACTTAAAATATTGGAATAAATTAAAGTCACATCCTTATATTCATACTATTTTTAATCATATTTAAACTTTAAACAATGCAAAAGTATGCTTAAAGATATCAAAAATCAACACTTAACAAATGTTTATCAATTTTAGGTAAAAATCTAGGAACTTGGGAAATCTGAGATCTGAGTTCAAAAAATCTTTATAATATAACTATTTTTACTTATTTGCGACAAGTTCGATTAATTATATATGAGATAAAATAGTTTTTGACATGAAACAATCACAACTTTTGCAAAATTACAAGGCACGAAAAATTACAACTTACGGCGACAATCAATGCACATTTTCTTACTACATTCACTGCAAATTGGATTCTTACATAGAAAACATATATAGGCTGTTTTGCGTTTCTTTTTGGGGTCACAAGACATCATCGTCGGAAGATAAATATTCCATCGGCGACCTGATGTCGTTTTCCTGTTCGGTGAGTTGAAGGTCAGGCCCATCACCTTCCACTTCTGAGTCGGACTGACGCTCGCCTTCAATGACCTGATCCACTAGAACATCTTCTATGTCACTGCAGTCTTCATTCGAAAGTTCTGGTATAGTCCAGTTTTCCGAGTCTGTGTCGACTTCCTCTAACCATCGACCTATATTTTCATCCATGAGATTCATTGTTAGCCATAAACAATATAATTTAACAAAATTACGTAACCACCTGACGTCGGTCTAACGGACCGCACGCAAAAAATATTTACGTGTAATTTTCAAAAGCGCGCACGTCCAGAGCTGCTAAGGGCACGAGACGAATTGGCGGGGGAAGGGAAAAAGTACATAGACTCACGATTGCGTCACGTGCATAATAACGGAATAATTTGAAAAATAAAATCGCTGGAGTCTCTGAGACCGACGTCAGGAGGTTAACCCGTTGAGTATGATACGACCAAATCTGGTTGTGAAACAATTATCCGTTGAGTATGATACGACCAGATCTGGTTCCGCTCGGCGCGCGCGCTTTCGAACTCTTTTTTTACCATCGAAAGCATTTTGTCTCTTTCATGCGTATGGCAGATCGGTACAGAATTAAATTCTCTCTGTTAGCATTCGCAGCAGCAACTGCGCAGTCCATGTAACATATTATTACGGACCGCTGCAAATTGAACGCCCGCCTTCCCGAAACGTCAAAATCCGCGGAGCGTGTGTTTCGTTTTCGGATACGTTTTTCGTGTAGTTTTCGGTGTTTATTTCAACGAATCGTAAGTAAAACCATTTCTACAACATCATATAGTCCCCCTAAACTGATTAGATGTACCATTTATCGTGCATATAAAGTATTTCGGGTCTTTGAATGTCGTGTCGCAAATGCCAAAGTCGGCCATTGTTTTTTCACTTCTTTGACGTTCTCATATTTATTCATAATTATCTAATTGTTTTACAAAATGATATTTCAATATTCTATATTCGAAATTTCAATGCAATCATTGTGCAGTTGTTCTTTTTATGATTGGTGTAGTAGTTTCGTAGTTATAGTCCTTGAAGTCGAGCGCCGTCGATGTCGCCGAAAATCCTGCAAAAGTGACAGATGCATCCATGAAAATACCCATTTACTTCAAAGGTTAAGGGTTAAGCTTTGCAAATGACTTTTGGAATATTGGTATTTTTTATCATTCCAACACCGACATATGAAATGTAATTTTCGACTTGTCAGATGTATTTTATGGATTAAAAAACAACACAAAACCGATGGAATAATATGAAAACTGACAGAACCCCTATAAATAACGTGCAAAATGCACAAAAAACGATATTTCTTACAATTGACTTCTTATTTGAGGTTTGCCCAGTTTGAGCTATGCTTTAGATATATTTTCAAAGGGCGGTTCTACGAAAGCTTTAGATTGTCTCATTCCAGGCGCGTTCCTCCAGTAGATTTCCTGTTCTCTTTCCAGCCACTTTTTGGTGGTTCCGGTGATACGCCTATGGACGGCCCTGGACCCATAAAAGGTTTCAAAGACCCGTCCCTAGTCAGGACATCTGCTTGATCATTTCCTTGTACAGGTGAGTTTTTAATTAGTGACATCCTTTAAGTGGGTGAATCAGTACAAGCAAATAAGTAACTTTTGATAAAAAAAATGGAAAAAACACAAAAAAAACTTGTTTTTTGAAGAAGAAAATATGAAACTTGAATTTTTTTATATTTTGAATAATAGTATACCTAAAAAGAAACGTGAACGCGTTGTGCCATCTAGCGGTTTGTAAAATATTGCAAACATTGTTTATTTGTGTTATTTTAGCTATTGCTAGATGATGCAGCGCGCTCAACGCTTGTCAAACTTTTATATATCAGTCAAATTTTTCAAATCAGTCAAATTTTTCAATTAAAAGAAAAAAAGAAATACGTTTACTTAAATTACATTTACACTTCAGAAAAAAGTAAAACTTTAATATAATAATAATAATATTTGTTTAAAAAAAAAAACTGACAAACATCGTAAGGTATACAAAAGCTTGTAAGAAAGGCTCTCCCTATCCTCCATTAACCAATTACATTTTATTGTCTCTTGCAAAAGATCCAACGGTGACTGCTCGATTTAATCCTATCGATAGGTCTATTTATATTATCTCTGTAACAAAATCTTGGCCAATTCAGAAAAAATCATCAATAAATGTGATACTAAACAATTTTTATCCTAAAAGGGGGCCTCTCATCGTTCCTCCTAAACCTTGAGTCAAAATTTGCTCAAGATACGTGGAACCCTATCTTAACTCCAAACTCAATGCCCGCCAGTGACTATAGAAAAAAGGTTTATGAAGTTTTCCAAAACTACCGAAATATTTTTCAATTTTTCAACACGCGATCTCCCCTCTCCCGTACACCTCTAAACTCATATGAAATCTATTGCATTGAATGATTATATATTTTATATACAATGTTTGTTTTTTCGTTGTTTTCTAGGAGTCTGTTACAATATATAGATGAAGAGCTAATGCTCAGGTAATCATTACACAATACCTGCACACTTTTGTGACGCATGCGTTTGCCTGCATTCTGGTGATGGGCTATATGTGTATGCTTGTCCGTGGAGCTATTGAATTCATTTATTTTTGTTCTAGTCAGATCTACCAACTAGGGGAGATAGTGAATATTTTTAGGAAACATTTTTCCAGTTTTATTATTATTATTATTATTATTATTATTACATTTACAGACAGGCAGCATAATTGCTGATATGTCTGAATATGAAACTGAGTACAACTACAATTTCTGTTTAAGGTGTCCGTCTAGTCTATTTTTGAACATGTTGACACTACTCGCTTCAACCACTTCAGCAGGTAAACTGTTCCACTGGTCCACAATCCGGTTGGTCAGGAAATGTTTCCTGGGATTCATGTGGAATTGTGTTTTCTCCAGCTTAAAATTGTGTCCTCGCATATGATGCTTGTAGTTTCTCTTGAAGATAGAAGACAATTCGGGGCAATTGTAGCATCCGTTGAGGATCTTATATGTTTCGATGAGGTCACCCCTGGTCCGACGATCCTTGAGTGTAGGCAGCTGCAATCTGCGGAGTCGTTCGGCATATTCCAGATTTTTGAACCCCATTGACATCTTGGTCGCTCGGCGCTGGACTTTTCTAAGAGATCCTCATCTTTCACAAAGTACGGATTCCATATCTGGAATCCAAACTCTAGCATTGGTCTGATGTAGGTTTTGTACAGTGACACAAATAAGGCTGATGTGATATAGTTAAACGACTTGCGGATGAGTTACATAACTGAGTTCGCCTTTTTCACAATCTGTATAATGTGCTCACCCCACTTCAGATCGCTCACCATCGTTACGCCCAGGTCCCTTTGTTTCGTAACACTTTTTAACGAAACTGACCCTAGATAGTACTGTTGTTTGGGGTTGCTCTTGCCGATATGAAGGACCATACATTTATCAGCATTTAGCTTCATCAGCCATGTTGTGGACCAATCACGAATTTGATTAAGGTCTTTGCTGAGATTTGCTATAGTAGGATTTGCAAACAGTTTGATGTCATCCGCAAAGAAACTAACACTTGAAGTTATGCCTTTTTTAAGATCCGCGATGAATAAGTTTGTGAAAGTAATTAATCTGGTCTATTATTGATGCTAATCAAGAAATTCCAAGTCTGGCAAGGATTATGCAACGGGTGGGTGGGCGGCATGTGCAATTGAATTGTACTAATTTTCACATTTATAAATCTTTTCTATTCAATAGAGTCGTTCATTAAATGCATAATAAAAGCAATCTGCTAGTCTGGCGGGAATATTTTAACAATTACAGAAACTGTAAAAATCGATATGAGTTATGGATTCTTCTCTGTCGTTCCCTCATTACTGAGGATCGTGGCCACTAGACAACAGTTTGCCTACGAGGCTCCTCCACTTCGACCTGTCTTCTGCATGGCGGGTCGCAGATTGTATTGACCCTTTTGTAACTTCTTTGATGAGGTCGTTCCATCTGGCCGGTGATCTGCCTTGGCTTCTTCTTCCCTCCACTTAACCCACGGAAAGCATTTTCTCCCGATTTTCTGGGTTTCTCCTGGCAACATGACCGAAGAACTGCAAGACCCTTCTCATGCATACGGTGGAGAGCCTCACTTGGATGCCGAGTTCTTCCAGGACAGATTTGTTGGTGCGGCGTGCTGTCCATGGGATTCCTAGCATTTTACGCCAACACCACATCTCCAGTGCATCGATTTTGGTGCGTATCCGAGCCTTCAGGGTCCATGTCTCCGATGCATAGAGAAAGATCGAGAAAACCAGAGCTCGAACCAGCCTGACCTTAGTCTGCTTCGTTATACCCCGATTCTTTCACAGCCTTTCTAGTTTACTCATGGCCGATCTTGCCATCTGGCTTCTGCGTGAGACAGTTGCATATCATGGAGCCCAGATAGACAAAGTCTTTCACAGCTTGAAGGTCACTCAGCTCGTTGGTGCGTTGCATGGTTCCAGCCCGGTCCACAAACATGAGTTTGGTCTTGCTGCGGTTCATGTGCAGTCCATACTCCTTGCTTTCCGTCTCCACCCTGCGTAATAGGGTCGCCAACTCATTTTCATCAGCACCTATGATGGTCGTGTCGTCGGCGAATCTTAGGTTATTGATCCTGAGACCTCCAATGCGAATTCCACCTTCCCATTCGTCTAGTTATGGATATGTCACCCTTATTTCTGCACGTTTAAAACTTGTAATACACATTCATATAACCACAGATTATCATTTGAAAGAAGTCTGGCTACTTTAAGAAGTCGCAGAAGGCGTCTGGCATGACCTAGAAATTAGGCAAAAATACAAACTCATTGCTCTCATTTTCCCTGTTTTAAATTTTTTGTATATGATAATTGAATTTATAATTCGAGAAAAATAAAACACATCTGGCTGATGTTCATAACATCTAAAACCTCGCCAGGCTGTACTGAAGTTTATGGCAGCGTGCATTGTTTTATGCGCGTAATTCGTTTAATACACGTCAGATTCGTTTAATGCACATCACTCTGATGCAAATGGTGGTGAACGGTTTCGTGCAGCTTGGGCCACAAGATCCATTTTGTTCTCGGATCGGCTTAACTCACGATTCAGCTCCTATTCAGAAGCCTCCTCGAGTGGAAGGCTAGCCCGGGTAAGACTCCCGTGTCTCCGGCCTCAGACCTGGTGTACCGGTTTCTTCCGGCGGGATTGAATCCCGGCGCCACTGGATGGTTTGCGCACCGGTCGGCGAAGCTAATCGGTTGTGCATTTTGACTAATTGCTGAAGGGGTCTGGAGACTATGGAAATACACTGTTTCCTAAGCAGCGGGGTTGGATGTTTCACCTGATGTCATGCCACTCTTGAAATGACCTTGGGCCACTCGATCCTGTGTGGCACTACGGGCAAAGAACGCCCAGGTCCGCGATAAACTTAAACTGATTTACCACTGTAATACAACAGGTAGAGGTTGCGTAAGCGACTTCAAACCCGTAACCAGTCGGAAGGACGGAGGTATCCTGAAGGTTAATTCCAGATGGCGATATCCTGCTGAAACTGGTATTTAGGTGGTAAGGCGTTAATCTCTATTGGGTTGCTGATGAACTAGACAGTAGATTGTCTTGTCCCTAAGTCTTCTACGCTCATCCCACGGCTGAAAAAACAATCTATATCGTTATACCAGCCTGGGGTGACGGGTTCGCCTGTTGTATTCGACACCGCCCTCCTGACGCGAATAACATGAATCTGGAAAGGCGAACGCATATCACAACCAGATGTTATCCTAAGCTATCGTTATAATGTAAAGTGTCATATGACCAATTTTCAGGTTTGCAAAAAAAAAGGCCACCAGTTTGGTTGGGTTTTTAAGGTGCCAGACTCGTTTGCCATACCTGTAGATCAGCCAGATTATATATTTTTTTCAATACTGCACTCGACTTGACAGTGAAACGATTTTCATTGGTGCTAAAAAATGTGCAGCACATTTGTATATTCAAAAGCATTTCCCAGCTCAATTCACCGGAAAACCCCCTCCAACGAAATACATGTCCAGTACTTAGAATTGGTCACTTAGGTTCATCGAGTCTGTTTTAAAATTGATTGACAGCGCTTGCAGTAATCACTTCAAATGGTAGTTTATTCCACATGTCAACCGCTCTGTTTTGTAGAACGTTCTTGAAAAAAATTGTTTTTCTACCTTATAAATGTATATCTTGAATTAATTTTATTATTATTATTATTTATTCTGGACAGGCAGCTTTGCTGATACGGCCAGATCAGATCTTGTAAAGCTAGTCAGAAACAACATTGACAAGTTCTTAGGTATAAATTCAGTATGTTTTTGAATTAATTGACAGAGCTTGCACTAATCACTTCAAGTTTATTCCACATGTCCACCACTATTTTGGAGAACGTTCTTAAGAGGATTAGATTTCAGTTGAATTTTTTTGCTGTGACCTCGAAGATTTGTGTTGACGTTGAATTTGTAAATATTCTTTAGCCGTTATAATTTGTGACAATTATATATGTCTCAATCAGGTCCTTTTTTGTCTTCTTTGTTTGAGAGTAGTCAGTCCAAGTAATTCCAAGCGATCTTTGTAATTCCTATTCTTCAGGACCACTGGTCTTTCGGTTGCTATTCACTGCACTTTTTCCAGGACATCTACATCTTTGCATAAGTATGGATTATAATGCTCACAGTGAGCCGCTCAATGTTGCACTTCCATCGAGCTGCTCATAGCGCGCTGCGCTCGCAGGTCAATACGAGGCTTAATAAATACAAATGGAGCTGCCATGGAATCCACCGACCGGAATCGAACCCATCGTAATACTAATATTACTCTCCTGGGGGATGAGCAGTTGACCGGACTAGCGACCAGCTTGTTCTGTGGCTGGAATTGGTTCGCTATTCGATTTATAATAAGCCTCCAGATCACTATATATGTGGCTTACTAGACAGATAGACCTATGATTCTTCAGTAGCATTTAACCTCTTAGGTAGGTTATGAGCGTAGCCAATTAATAGTGAGTTGTTTCCTGTGAATAGGGAGGGTGGGACAGTTGCATCTTTCATTTTTCATCGAAAATTGCCACATACTCAAGGCAAGCGGGGAAGATAGGATTTAAATGAATCAATAGCTCCATTTATTTACGGCATGGCTTATGTATGTAGCTTTTGGTCTTGCTGCTTAGGTTTATAATATGCATAATCGCTTGGAAAACAGCGGAGCATGCAAATCATGTGTTTGTACACCAATAGCCACTGCTTTTAATTTATTTTACGTTGAACACTTACCGCACTCTTGTCACAGAAAATATTAGCTTTTTATCACTTAAAGTGACGTATCTTTTCCTGTTCTTATTATAATGATAATATTGTTGTTTCAAGTGTTAACGCAATAGCGATTTTAATTTTAAGGCTGCATCATGGAATTTTGAAACTAATCATCTTAAATAGCATCAAACGACAATATAAACATATTAACATGATCCCACTGGAGTTTTGAAGTATTACAATCCTTAAAATGTTTAGATAAAGGATAATACTGGAGTATTTCAAGTGGGGTAACTTCAGGGAATACTTCAGGGGATCGCGAAACACTCGTGATTCAAAGGGTGGCAATTACCATGTGGCAATTACCAATATCCCTTTTCAAGGGTACTTCCAGCAAATTATTGTCGCAAGTACCCTTGAAAAGGGATATCATCAGGAATTACATCTGTGCTTTTTTAACATGTAGCACAACGCGTATGGCTCATTTCCGCCTTGCGCCGCCATGTGCGTCATTGAAAGCTGTATATTTTTATCCTTGCACAATGTTTTTGTCTCCAAAAAACCTAAATACATAGAAGTAGAATAGTTCTCTATTGAAACAGTGTTTCTTGTTAACCCTTCGAGTAGTGGCATAATTTCATGGCAGACCGCGGCAATTTATTGGAATTTCTTGCAATATCGCCGCGCTCGACAAAAAGTACTATAACTATAGAACTACTATAGCTATCATAAAAAGAATAACGGTACAATGATTGCATTGAAATTTCGTATTTAGAATATTGAAATCTCATTTTGTAAAACAATTAGACAATTATGAATAAATATGACAAATTCGAAAAAGTGAAAAAAACTCGGCATTTCTAACTTGTACTTGTACGCATAGACACAAAATTTACGTCCTATGACCCAAAATTGGTCTATAAGGGCTCTATTATCTCCCTTATAGACCCAAATAATCACTTCAAATTTCTTGGCAGGAAAATCACCTGCCAGGGAAAAGACCTCTGGCGATCATGTTATAGAACATTGCAGTAGTTGCCTGGAAAAGATAGATGCATTGCTAATCTCTGGCCCTCGTAAGGCTTGGATCTATGACAACTATCTAACTTCACATTTGTCATGGCCCTTTCTTATTTACGATTTCACCAAAACCCAACTGTCTCGTCTGGATGCACTGGTGACAGCTAGTTTAAAATCCTGGTTGTCCTTAGCCAAACCAGCTGACCCCTCAACTCTCTTCAGGTCCAAACACAATTTTGGGCTAGCTCTAAAACTGCCCTCTCTGCTCTACGCCAACTCCAGAATAACCAAAAATTCGATTCTAAGCAATTCCAAGGATCCGGCAATATCGAAGCACATAGTAAGTGGCCGTAGTGAGTCAAATGATCTACAAGCCCGCGTTGACTTCCACAAAAAGTTCCTTACTGGAATCAGCCAGAATGGCACTGGTCTGGGGTATGGCAATACAACCGTGAGCGATGTGGACTTGAAGAAGTCTCTCTTGCGGGGAGATTACGACAGCAATAGTATGACTCACGCTATTGGCCTTCAATGCCAGAATGATTGGACAACAATTGGAGACTTTTGCATTCCTCCTCCAATGCACTGGAAAGTAATGTTGTATGACTGGACGCCAGAGATGCTGAAATTTTATTTAAATGCCTTTCAGCATACACTTCCAGACCCCAGTAACCTTGCTCGTTGGAGCTATGCCGAGGATAGTTCATGTCCCCTTTGTAGCAACACCCCTTGCACGGCTAGACATATTCTAGCTGGCTGCAAGGTGGCCTTGGATCAAGGACGGTACACTTACCGCCACGACAAATTCCTTGCTGTTATTCGCGAGGTACTTAGCCTCTCAGTGGCTCGTGCCAACAAGGGTTTATTTTTTTATTTATTTATTTTATTTATTTATTTATTGTGTTTATTCACTTATTACTAATCAACATAACAGTAAAACCAAGGCATTGAGAAGTAAAATTAATAAAGATATTACCATAACTATACAAATACAATGACACTTATAATACTAGCTATCATGTAAGAATAAATAATTAATAGCTTGCAATTTAAACAAGTGAGGGTTGGCGGTAAAAATATCAAAATCTGGTGCCATCGAGTGAATTTCATTTAAGCGCCGCAAAGCACGCGCCAACAAGTTCCACCTCGTAAGGTTAGTGCGCGAGAACGGCTCCGCGAAAAGATGGTGCGATCGAGCACGGAGATAATTATTTGGTATGAATAGATCCACCTTGGCTAGTAAGCTAGGGTTATCAGTTTTACCACGAATTAGATTGAAAATATAGGACATGGTCAGCATTTCTCTTCTGAGACAGAGAGAATTATAGCCAACCATGCCTGTGATAAATGCAGTCGGATACAAAAATGGATAATATCCGTACTGCTTGAAGTACAGAAATCTCAAAAAACACTTCTGTACCTTTTCCAGCATGAGGGTATAAGTACCTTCATGTGGATTCCAAATAGCTGCATTCGTTTCCATGCGACTTCTAACAATCGAGTTGTACAACGTGCGCATAACCCGAATATTATTGAAGTGCTTGGATTGCCGTATCACAAACCCTAGAAGCTTGAAAGAAGTTGTGGATAGTTGTCTAATATGTTCCTTGAAGTTTAACTTGGGGTCGAAAAAAACTCCCAAGTCCTTGACTTCAGTAACTCTGGGAAGCACACATCCAGCGATGGAGTAATCATACATCAGATGATCAGGCGATCTTGTGTATGTCATCACTGCACATTTGTTAATATTGAAGTGAAGGTTACGAGCTTGGCTCCATGCATAAACTGCATCAATATCACGCTGGAAGAGCTCGCAGGCCTCAGCACTTCCAGTTGATAAAAACAATTTGACGTCATCAGCAAACATTAGACAACGTGCAGATGTGACTACTTTACTCAGATTATTAACAAATAAGTTGAATAACAAAGGCCCCAAGTTTGATCCTTGGCTAACCCCCGATTGAGTGTTGTATAGTTTGGATTCAAAATTGCCAAATTTAACGAATTGCTGGCGGCCCCCCAAGTAATCTGCGAAAAGTTTCAACAGTTTACTCGAGAATCCAGCAGCAGCCAGTTCTCGGAGTAACGCATCGTTGTCGACTCTGTCAAAGGCCTTCTTGAAATCCAAATACACGACATCCACTTGTCCCCTTGAGGTGCTATCCAACTCACCAGTAACATAATCTGTAAAAATGGATAGGTTGGTAGTTGTGGAACGATTAGGACGGAACCCGTGTTGGGCATCCGATAGTGTACCGCATAGTTGGGTATAAATTTCTCGATGGAGAATGGTCTCGAAAAGCTTGGGAAAGGCTGATAAGACTGCAATCGGCCTGTAATTATCAACCTGCACCTTATCGCCACTTTTTGGTACTGGAGCTACTCTAGATATCTTCCACTTATAGGGGTATACTGCAGATTCCAACGATCTGTTAAATATATGCATCAGGGGTTGTATAAAAGACTCACAACATGCTTTAATAACATAAGGAGGAACTCCATCAGGTCCAATAGTGCGGACTGATTTCAGCTTGCGTATTGCAAACCGAATATCATCTTTAGTGACACTGTGGACGTTGACGCATGAAGAATTTGCGTCACTCGACATAATAGTCGCTTCAGCGGCGACAGCGTCTAAGGCCGGTATGTTCGGTAGAAACACTGATGAGAAGTAATTCGCAAAAACATCAGCGGCTGCAGCACCCGAATATGTAGCCTCATTATAGACCACATTCTGGGGTACCCCACCAGCAGTTCGCTGACTACGAACATATTCCCAAAAGCGTGAACTATCTTCTCGGATAGACGTCTCAATATTGTGCATGTACAAATTGAAAGAGTCTTTTATTTTGTGCTTAACTCTACACCGTAACGTTTCGAAAAGCTCCCTGTGAAACTGAGAACCAGTCCGCTTCCAGCACTTGTGATGATACGACTTCGATCGAATGTCACGGATAATGTCGCCATTAAACCATTTAGGATAAATATACCTATTGGTCAATGCAGTCCGTTTTTTGCTTGGAATGCAGCTATCGAAACAATTGTAGATGACACTATAGAGATAATTAACGCAATCGTTAGCGTTACTTAAATCGTATAGTAATTTCCAATCAAAATTTTCAAAAAAAGTGTACAACTGAGTAAAATTACAATTTTTAAAGTTCCAGTCATTCCGGAATAGACAATTACCACTAGTAGGGCTATACTTTTGATTGTCGCTCGGCTGAATATGCGTACGCGCTGGGCGCAGTACAATGCTCACATCAATCGGCGGATGGTAGCTGTCAGCTCGCACCAACTCTATCGAGGCTTCGGATACCGTAACGGTATTAGGTTGGAAATTCGAGAGCACCAGATCTAGACATCGATTATTAGAATTTAAAATATTATTATGTTGCTTAAAGTTACATAAAGATAAAAAGTAATCAAAATATTTATTTACATGTTGCGACGCAGAAAACAGATTAAAATCGCCAATAATACAAATATTTTTTAACCTATCTGCAACAAAAAGTTCTTCTACCTTATTTAAAAAAGACATATATACTTCATCAGCGATTTTAGGGGGAAAGTAAACTACAAATAAGAATACAGGTACATTTCTATATATAACTTTCACACACAATACTTCACCATCAGTTTCATAGCTAGGTATGCGATACGATAAAATGGAGTTCCTCACGGCGAGGAATACCCCGCCTGCAAAAGTTTCTCTATCTTTACGATAAAGTGTAAAATTTGCAGTCGAGCAAACCTCCGCATCGGTTACAGAATCGTCTAGCCATGACTCGGTTACAATAATTATATCGCTATCAATTAAATGTGCGTTTTCAGAAAATTGGCGCAACTTAGTTTTCAGACCTCGCACATTTTGATAGGATATATTTATGTCACTAGTGTTGCACGGAAAGACGATTCTTTTTCGGATGACAGTATCCTCCAAACCCCCAATACAGTTTGTGCGGGTTGGCTCTAAAGGCAAAAAACATCTCACTGCAAAACCTTTCTCAATAATCGAGAAAGCTTCAGATTGGATTATGGAGGTCGATTCGGTCTCTAAGCAGTATAAATTCCCTGAAAGTCTCGGATGCACAGCCCTGCGTCCAGATATAACTCTTTACTCTCTATCTCGGAAGATGGTCCTAGTTAGTTTGGCTGGGCTTTTTCCCGCACTTGGCCTCTTGATTGGGCCGTTGTGCGTGGCTCATGTTTCCATTTATGTTACTCCAGCCAACCCAGGCTGTCCCAGAAGGTTAGCAGCCTGTTTGGGTTGCTACAGGCCTCCGGGAGAGATGCTGGAGATTGTAGTATTTTTGCCCGTTGCTCTGCCACGCTCCTGCATTCCATGAGCACATGCTGTGGCGTTTCTTCTTCCTCCATGCATCCTCTGCATAGAGGGCTGTCTGTCACACCTATGGTAAACAGGTGTTTGTTTAGGGGACAGTGGCCTGTCATAGTACCTATGACTTTACGGATTTTGTCCCTTTTTAATCTGGTGAGGTTGCGGGCAAGTTTTTTGGACGCTTCCGGAACCGCGTTCTTTGTTTGCCTGCATCCTGCGTTTTTTTTCCATTCTGTAAGGTGGGTTTCTTCGGTGTTCCTGCGTAGCCATGTTTTTATTTGGGCCTGGGGAATGGGCATCAAGGGTTCCGGTCCATATACTATTTCCTTTGATCCCCTTTTGGCCAGTTCGTCCGCCGCGTCATTGCCCAGTGAGTCACTGTGCCCTTTAATCCATTGCAGGGTCACTTTATTTGACCCTGCAATGCATTGAAGCGCATTGTGGCATTCCAGTACGAGGACTGAGGTTATCGTATTATTTGCTAGCGCTTGTAGCACGGAGGCGCTGTCGGAGACAAACTTCAAACTTACGTCTCCGACATCTTTGGCTGCGACTGCCTGTGCTGCTCTGGTGATGCCAATGCATTCTGCTTGGAAGATCGTATTTAAGTTGCCTAGGGTAGTTGACATTTTGATGTTTAGATCATTTGAGAAGACGCCGGCTCCTGTACCTTGAGTGGTTTTGGAGCCGTCTGTGTATATCCTTACTTCATTCGTACCAGAGTGATCTGCTGGTTCTGGAATGAGTTGGATATTGTATCTACGATCAAAGACATGATGGCATATTATTCTGTCCATGGGTGCGTCCAGAAGAGGAATTTCTTCTAAAGCCCGTTTCAGAATTTTTGAGTGTGGTGTTTCTGTGTTTTGTTTCCACAGTCCATTTGCTCTTAGTCTTAGAGCGGCTGCCCTAGCCTCCTCTTGGATGACAAGGTCCAGAGGTCTCA
Source organism: Micropterix aruncella (assembly GCA_944548615.1). NCBI lineage: Eukaryota > Metazoa > Arthropoda > Insecta > Lepidoptera > Micropterigidae > Micropterix > Micropterix aruncella. The sequence continues at coordinate 5,541,991 of OX155978.1, forward strand.
TGTTTAGGAGGTACTCTAGTGCGGCCGATGGTGTGGTTCTCATACATCCAGTGGCTGCTACACACGCTAAGCGTTGTAGTCTCTGGAGTCTTGCTTTTACTGTGGTCAGTTGTGTTCTGGGCCACCATACAACTGATCCATAAGTCAGCGAGGGCCTGATGACTGATGTGTATAGCCAGAGTGTGATTTTTGGGTTGAGACCCCATTTTTTCCCCATTAGTCTTTGACACTGCCAAAAAGTTAGGCAGGCCCTCTTTGCTTTGGCCTCGATATGACTCGCCCAGTTTAGTTTACTATCAAGGATGACTCCCAGATATTTCACTTGATTTGATAGGGAGAGTTTGGTGTTGAATAATTTTGGTACTTGTAGTTCTGGTAACTTCCTCTTGTTGGTGAAGAGGATAAGTTCTGTCTTTTTCGGATTTACTGACAATTGATGTTCGTCACACCATTTTTCTACTATCTGCAGAGCTGAGCGCATGACTTTACATAACATGTTTTCTGCGCTTCCATTTATCATTATTGTTAGGTCGTCGGCATAACCAATAGTAGTGTAGCCCCTTTCATTTAGTGTTTTTATGAGGCTGTCCACTACTATGTTCCATAGAAGTGGTGATAGGACCCCCCCTTGGGGGCATCCTTTAACTACCTTTGCTCTTGTGGTAGTATTCATCACTATCTGGACCGCCCTTTTGCTAACCAGCTCCGTAATCCATTTTATGGTGACTGGTTCCACCTTAAGTTCCTGTAGGGCGTGGTTTATGCTGTTGTGCATGGTTTTGTCAAAAGCGCCTTCTATGTCTATAAAGGCGGCGAGTGTTGACAGCTTATTTGTTAGAGCCGATTCTATTTTGTGCACCACCATGTGTAGTGCCGACTCTGTTGATTTGCCTTTTGTGTAGGCGTGTTGTTGTGGGTGTAGTTGTTTATTTCTTAGTGCCCCATCCCTTAGGTGACGGTCCATCAGTCTTTCTAAAGTCTTTAGTAAGAAAGACGTTAGGCTGATGGGTCTGAAGGATTTGGCGTGTGAGTAGTCCTCCTTTCCCGGTTTCGGTAAGAAGACTACTTTCGCCTCTCTCCATGCCTTTGGAATGTATTTGAAGGCTATGCAGGCCCTATAGATTGGTAGTAGGTATTTTGTTGCATGGTTTGGTTGCCATTGTAGTAGTGCTGGGAAAATGCCATCCAGCCCTGCGGATTTGAATGGTTTGAAGCTTTTCAGGGCCCATTTTATCTTGTCCGCAGTTACTATCTTGTTTGCGACTTCCCATTCTTGGGTTGTTGGTGTGCTGTAGTTTTCGTCCGGCCACTCAGGATCTTCTGTGATTTGACATCCAGGAAAGTGTGTTTCCAGGAGTACTGAGCTGGTTTCTATATCTGTGTTTGTGTAAGTGCCGTCTTCCTTTTTTAGGGAGCCTAGGAGGTTGGGCTCACCTTTAGCTAGGATTTTCTTTATTCTTCCGGCTTGGTTCGTTGAGTTTATGCTACTACAGAAGTTGTGCCAGGATTCTGTTCTCCGGAATCTGATCCGCTTCTTGTAGTGTTTTTGTGCCATTTTGTATTTATCCCAGTCCTCACTGGTTCTGGTATTTTTTGCTCGGTTAAAGAGTGTCCTGAGTCCTCGACGTAGCCTTTCCAGCTCTGGCCCCCACCATGAGCTTTTTCCTGGGTCTTTAGGTTTTACAACAGGACATGCCAGTTCAAAACTACTTACAAGGGTTGTAGTTAGGATCTGTACGTTTGTTTCTATGTTTTCTGTGCTAAGTGCTGCGTTAGTTAGTTGTTTGTCTCCTAGCGCTTTGTTTAGCAAGTTTGTGTACCCTGTAATATCTGTTTTACGGGGGTTACGATATGGGACAGGGTCTGTTAGCTTGTACCGTATTTGAAAACAGACGCGGCGGTGGTCTGCAAACGATGGCTCGTTTGATACGTGCCATCCCTCAATCAAACCAGCCGCCGCGTCCGTTGCCAAGGTAATGTCTATGATAGTTTGGTACCTAGAGTTTACAAATGTAGGTTCCCTACCTCTGTTTATAATGTTTAGGTTTGTTTGAAATAGATATTCTGCTAAGGACTCACCCCTTCTGTTGGTGTCTTTGCTTCCCCACAGAGAGTGATGGGCATTGGAGTCCGCAGATATGATCAGATCCCAGTCGTGTGCTTCACAATGCTGCACCAGTCTGGCTAGTTCTCCTGACGGGGTTTCGCTCTCGCTCGGCATGTACACTGAAGCTAGGACTAGGACAGTTTGTTTTTCTGTGGTGAGTTTCACTGCAGTTAGGTCTCTTGAACAGAATTGGTTAAGCAAAGTGGTTGCTAAAGATTTGGGCACGTATATGCATGTTCTTGGGTATACGTGTTCACGTATATGCAAGATGGTCCTTATCGTAGAATTAACTGTTCCATGGCAATCAAATATCCCAAAAGACCACGAGTACAAATTAAATAAATACCTCGCAAATGCCGTCACCCGGAACGGCTTCACTGTTCACCTTCACGCTGTGGAAGTAGGCGGTCGTGGCCTGCCAGCTAAATCTTTGTTTCACCTTTTTAAAGATCTTGGTCTCTCCAGGAAAATAATCAACTCCTTTCTAGAAAAATTATCTAAAACCGCGATTTCTGCATCTCAAATTGTGGGATGGGGGGTGGTAAGGTGAACGCTCACATGGGGCAAGACAGCTGTCCTATACCTACCACCGCCGGTCGTAAGTCCGGAATCCACCCTTCACCTCCCAGAAGTGTAATAATTATATATGATGGGCCCGATTTTTGGTAGGTGTATTCCATGGCAGCTCCGTTTGTATTTTATTGTTTATTAAGGAAAAATGCAGAACCCTATTTAAAAATTGTAAATACTATCGTGATCTTTATTACATTCTCTATCAAAGATAATATTTCGATTTGCATACAAAAATATTTAGATATTAGCTCATAAATACTAATAAATTTTTTGATGATTTCGAAAAAAAAAAAAATATGTTTGACAATTAAATTTTACCAGAAATATCCGCAAAATGACGCGCGAAATTATTCTAGCGGCCGTCTATGTATCTATGGTAATAATGAGATATTTGGTATGGATTTTAGGATGCATTTGAATTAGAAATAATATTAACCCAGTAACTCCCTAACATCCCTTGCGGGACCAACGGCCGACTCCCCCAATTTCAAGGTTATAATTTTTTATATGTCAAATTTCAATGCGATCATTTTACAGTAATTTTTTTTATGATCCGTAGAGTGGTTTACAAGTTATGGTCGTTTGTATCAAGGTCGTCGACTCACGTCGATTTTACGCGCGAAAATGTCGCGAGCAAAAGTGATAGCTGAATTTTTACTTCGCGAGAGGAGGGGTTAATGTGCGTTTCGGGAGCAAGCCGCCAATATTGGTCGTTATGCAGTCAACGGTGTTCTGATGTGCAACCAAATTTGGTTGTTACGTAGCAGAAGGGTTAATTAAGTGTGTTTTATTCGGCTTCTACTTATAAAGAATTGACAAACCGTCTCCAGCGCTGACGGTGATGATGATGACTTAGTTTGGGGTTGATTGTCAGTAATCCGACACCCGTACTCCATGCAAAATATGTGTCCATGGCGCTGTGTTTACTTTCATGCCTACAGATCCTGTAGCCAGATGCTATTCTCAGAAACCACAAAGGTCGCATCACCTATATTTCTGCCATATCTACTGAATAATGTACTGTGATGTTAATGATGTTGTCCTGTAATGTACAAGTTGCTTCATCCACAATAAGCGTTGCTATAAATTACATAACATTGTAATTTATAATGCAATTACATAACATTGCAATCACATAACAACTCTAGCGGAATTGGCGGTTTGCATAAGTCAGCCACACTTACGCATTCCGATGAATAACCATGGGGGGTAGAGGGGTCTGGAGACGTATGTTTCCTGAAAAGCAGGGGTCGCTGTTGACATGGTATCGCCTATCCTTGTTTTCGACTGTCAGCATTTTGGGCACCCAACGGCAACGGAACATATTCATGCCCAATTTGTCATGCAAGATTCACAATACGCTCCGGGTCATTCTGTTCATGTCCCGAGGGCTCAATTTGCTATTTTTCTTGTAATTCTCATTGCAGTTGCGTCTCACAGGCATGAGTTTATGAATTTATCTGGTGATACCTCTTAGGGGCTCTCTAGACGATCAAGCATGCTTGTCAAGCATCGCGTCGCTGGCTGGGAAGGGATCATAAACCGCAGGAAATATGCAAATATTTTTTCAAAAATATTTACTAAAAATATCTAATTTTGTAGTTTATACCAAAGAATTAGGTCATTCATCAATCAATTATGTCTAATTAACCTGACTGCCTGGTATACAACTACAAAATTAGGCATTTTTTTAAATATTAAAAATTATATTTGCATATATCCTGCGGTTTACGATCCCCTCCCAGCTTGCGACGAGATGCTTGACAAGCATGCTTGGTTGTCTAGAGAGCCCCTTACATGCTTATTAGTGATTCCTCGCTAACAACAACCTAACCATTTGTATAGCAAACTATTTTTTTTTAATTTTGTCCTATTTACACTACTAAAAATATATTTCGTGGACAAGTTATTCAGTTTTTTTATGCCCTGAATGTTTGTTGGCATGTACGAGGTCTCACATATAGAGCGATGACATATACGTTGGACTGAGAACTTTTCCTGTGTAGATCCTATCTTTCGCCAAGGGACAAACAAAGCAGTACTATTCTCAGCACTGCATTTCTGTGTGTAGCTTTTTTGTGAATGGTTTAGAATATGCATGTTTTCTGTTATTAGTAAATATATGTACCTAAAAACTCTTACTAATATAGCTTTATTTAAAAGTTTTATCTGTTATTTATTTTCTTGATATTTTTCTCAATTGCATAGCTCTATTATTTGGGACTGTTGAGTTCTTGCTAGAGAAGGTCCTCTTATTCTGGTGGCATATCTGCTACCATTGGCTGTTACAATTTTAGTGACCATGACTCGATACAAGGAAGCGGTAGATTTCTAAAAACCATTGCTGTAGATTACGGAGCCGAGATGTTCTTCTTCCCAGAGCCCTTCTTCTCTTCCCAGTGTTTTTGCCTTAAATTATTAGATGCATAATAGTGTATCTTCCGAGATGATGCTGACATGACCAAAGTAATCCAGTCGGCTTGCGTTGTTCTCGTTCAAACGTTTTAAGACATCTTTATTCCTCACTCTCTCAGCCCAGCTTATTTGTAGTATCTTATATGAAAGACCCACATTTCGAAGGCTTACATCTGCTTTCCATCCCAATAGAATAAAATACAAACGGAGCTGCCGTGGAATTTACCAACCGGAGTCAGGCGATTGCAACATCGCCGAAACATCGGGTGCTACAAATCGTTTCATCATGATTCATCATTCATTTTATCCTATTTATAATGAGTTGATGATTTTATCCGCTGATACCTGTTACTTGTTGAATAGTGATTCCTTGCAAATGACAACTTTTTGACAGTTTTAATTGTTAGTTCAGTCAACTATATTTTATTTGTCATATTTATACAACTAAAACATCTCGTGAATGAAGTTATTCAGTTTTTCCACGCCCTGAAAAGTTTGCTTGTTGGAATATTAGAGGTCTCACATGTAGAGCGATGATATGGGGGACTTTAGATATTTTTATGAGTAGAACTAACTGAAAAACTGGCAAGTCCTAGGTTTCTTCTAATTTAATGACTATTGATGTTTTTTGTTGTAATATTCTTCCACTAAACCGTCTTGTGACTTACAATACACTCGAAGAGCACCTGTATCCCTTTTAAATGTTTAGGGCCACATTACCGATGACCGACAGCACAGCCAATCAGAACGGACTATCGTCGGCACACGACAGGCATCTCAACCTGTCCATGCAGCTGAAGCATAACTACTTGCACGCCTCGACGAACAGCGCGGATATCTTCGGAAACCTCGTCCGAGAGACGTGTCAGCTCAATAAGAACGGTCAACCAAGGTATGTATTAACCCAATATACTCCACGCCAGACACACGGCCCAGTAGCATAGTAGCTAGGTCGCCTGATCTTACATTGTAAGGTTTGATTCCAGGCTAGGTCACTATTTTCTTTTCGATAAAATTAACGGAATTGCATTTCAATGCTGTCGATGCAATAACAAGACAACTAGAGATGTCAACTACAACGGGCGAACCCGTCACCTCAGGAAGTTTTAACGATTAGTCGTTCTATTTCTCTGGATAGAGCGCAGAAGACTTGAACAGAACAGTCCACCGTCAAGCTCCGCCACAAACCCGTAAGAGGCCAACGCCTTAACCGCAAGATAGCCAGGAGTGTTACCCAGCGGGCTTACACTCACGCCCTTACTTCCAATTGCGACCAGATTATTCCAGTCTCTCGATTGGTTACGAGTTCGAGGGCGCTTGCGCGGTCCTCTCCCTTACGAAGCGGTGAAACGGTGTATACCGTATCTATCGCGGACCACGGCATCATTTGCCCGGCTGTTCACCCAGGATCGGATGGCCGATGGTCGTTTCAAGAGCAGTCGCCGTAAGGTCCGCGCATCCACCCCCGCTCTATAGGAAACAGTACTGCTTCCAGACTCCCCCGACTGTTAGTCAGAGTGCGCAATCGATTGGCTTATGCCGCACGGTGCGCAGACCGTCCAGGAGCGCCAGAAGGTTGATTTCCGGGGGAAACTAACCATAAGGCCAGAGTCCTACCCAGGCTTTCACTTCATGCGTGGAGGCCGTCGGATGGGTGTTGACCCGTGAGTGTGATCAACCCTGAACAGAATGGGTCTTCGTGGCCAACTCAGCGAGGACCCCTTAGCCCCTTAGCACAAGACACACTTACCCGTCCACCTATATACATACATTTATATAAACATAGTAGGGTTGGTTGTAAGATATTGTTGTATGTTAATGAACCTGCCCATTGTGAAATTAACCAATAAAGAGTAGAATCAAACAAAGAATTACATTCTTGACGGCAATTTGTATACTTTGTTTGCGGCGTCAAGTATGTGCTTGACATTTCAAACGATACTAGAGAGACTGTGTGCCGTAAATGAGTTATTTTTTCAATGTCAAAAATGGTTGATTGGTAAACCTGTCATAAAACATCAAACCAATATTTTAAACCATTGTATTCCTACTTTGCTTACATCAAATCACCTCGGTTAAAACTTGTGTAATAAAACCCCATATAATTTTGATTGAGTTGTATAGAGAACTTATTCTTTGCCTGCCAGCCAAATGTCTGATTAATTTTTAAAGATCTTTATCTCCAGAAAAATAATCAACAAATGCAAATTATATGGCTTCAAAGGGGGATTAAATAAGTGTTAAGGTAAACGCTGTCATGTGGCAAAACAGCTATCCTAAACCTACAGCCGGTTGTTAGCCCGGAGTCCACCGCTCACCACCCAGAATTGAAATAATAGTATTATGATGGCCCCGATTCCTGTCAGTGAATTCCTTAGCAATATTATATTATATTTATTTATTGTAAGATGACTTTTATGTCTGAATATATTTTAAAATGTCTACTATATGCGAAATCTAATATTAACGAACAAGGGGTAAACGGGAATATGCACTCCCACAATACACGCGGACGTGATGATGTTATCCTGCCTAAAGTACGCCTTACGCAGACACAAAAGTCCTTTGGATATTTGAGTTATAAGCTCTTTAACCAGCTACTACTCTCCACAAGAAAGATGGAAACAAAGGCGTTTAAAAGATTTATCAAACAAAAGCTGCCACATGCTTTCTATAAGCTGGGTAATTTTTTTGAGCATGCCAATTCTTTCAAATGGGAATAACATTAATATGTAAATTTCAAGTACCTCATTTTAGTTCTTATTATTTAATAATAATATTATGAATTTAATATTTAATATGTAGATTACAATGTGTAATGTAACATACCTGATTATATACATACATTGTTTTTTTCCAATTTTGATTTAATACTTTCTATTGTGTGTTTTTTTTGTTGTATAAAGTGCCTAAGATGACTATTAATATTCTTATAATAATTATCTATCTTATATGTATACTCATGTACATGGATTCAGGTCAATTTTTTTTATTTTTTATTTTTTTTTAAATTTTGTCTGCCTTGTAAAGCCGACTTTAGTCAACGCTATTGTCAAATTAATATTTATGCTTTAATAGTTTTATATCTACATATATCAATATATTACTAGCAACTGACGAATTCTAATATGCGATAATTAGCTTTAATTTATAAGTCATGCTTTTATTGTATATTCTGAATGAATAAATTGAATACTGAATACTGTGTCTTAAAGGATAAGAATAATAGCTGTACGCATCCTGCCATTGCACATGTCTTGCCTTGCATTATCAACCTTGCTTTATCTGATGAAATTTTCTTTTCCTACAGAAATGCAATAGACGCCGATATAATGTTCGTGGATCAGCCCGGCAGTGACGTAATTGTGGATTCTCCTCTGACCAGGAATGCCAACTGTGAATGCGGGCTGTGTCCAAAGCAGGGGCGGCCACATGCCAATACTCTCAGCGATTTGCAGCAATCGGTTTGTTACTTTTAACTTTTATTTAATACTAGCTGACCCGTGCCCACTTCGTTGGGCGGTAAAACTTTTTACTTGTGATGAAATTATGAATGTGGTTCGGTTAGTACTGAGTGCTATGATTTATTTCCTGACTGCCAAAAGAAGGGTTATATTTTTACTGCATATGTATGTATGTATTTCCATGCCAATTTGACTATATTACCGTTATTTGTGAGTGTCTTCTTGTGAGTGTCTTATTTGTGAGTGTCTTATCTCTTTAACTATTTATGCAGTAAAAGGAAAATTATATGCAGTAAAGGGGAAAAGTCTTTTGTTTTAAAAACTTGAGACGATAAGTTTACTTCTTTTGATATGAATTCGTAATTGTTGATAATATGACCAATAAACATGACCTAACGATTTACATTATTTTTTAATATAAAATACTACTTTTGTGACTTAAATATAAAAGTTAGACATATGCTGTCACTGACTTTTTTATAGGCATTATCGAGCTCTACAACTTTTTTCTAGAACTTTATCATATATCTCTCATCGTTAAGGCAGCGTTAGTTAGAAACGTTTTCGTTCGACCGTTTTTTCTCCGACTTACTTTGCAAATCCGACTATCACGAAAAAGTCTTTTCATTTTCGGATTAATATTTAGCCTATGCCACTCACAAATAACGTGGCTTTCTATCATTAAAAGAATTTTCAAAATCGGTTCAGTAGATCCAGAGATTACTTCCTACAACGTCACAAACTTTACCTCTTTATAATATTAGTATAGATATGTGAAAAATTAATGAACGAAATATCTTTATTGATCGTCTTAATCTAATTTAACATGAACAATTGGCAGACTTGTTGTCTAAGGCCTTTTGTCCACATACGTTTTTTTGCCATGAAAATCTACGGGTAATTCGCCGTGTGTAGGCGCGGTCGTCAGTGTTGTATGGATCACTATGGAAGCTTGTCGATGAAGGCGGCGGAAAAACGGATAGCGCCGCCGCCGAGTCTGTGAACAAGCTTTGATAGTTTGCTGTTAAGCTTGCCAAAGCTTAACAGCAAACTATCAAAGCTTTAATAAAAAAAGGGGCGCAATGTGTCAACATTGCGCCCCTTTTTTTATTAAAGCTGATATCCTTACCATGTCGTCCATGTACATATATCAGTGCCTTTTATACGCCAAAGAGAATCTTTTCAATTGCGAGCTTCACTCCACTCGACATAGCCATAATAAGCGACATAATAACAATGTGTTATTGCCTAAAGTACGCTTGACTAAATATCAAAAAACATTTTTATATATTAGTTTTAAATTGTTTAATGCTTTGCCGTCGACGAGAAGACTTGAGATGGCAGCATATAAAATCTGCTTGAAAAATCAGTTAGTCAAGCATGCCCTTTACAAACTGGACAACTTTTATGATATTGCGTCCACAATTGCTTGATTATAAATAACCATATTATGACTATACTTTCGCGCTAAGTTTTAGATTTTATTGACATTGTTTTTAATTACGCATGTTTCAGAATTTCTCTTTTTCATTGTATTGATTATTATTTATTGTTTGATTATTGATTATTTTGTAAATTTGACTATTTTTAAGTAATCACCTCTGATTACAATTATTATTTCTTTTTTCTTTTAATTAATCAAAGCGGTTTTATCATCTGGTAAATTATGATTGTAAAATTTGACATGTTCCTCAGTATTGTGAAATGCTTTTATGGAATGAATAAATGATGATGATGGTGATGATGATAGTGATTCATACAGCTCTAATGACCGTGCCTAGACTTGACGACTTACTATAGATTCTCACAGAAATGAAAATGTGTGGGACAAGAGGCATAACATCTACATAATTAGTACAGCATTGGCTCATGGGTAGAAAGTCCATTCTATGTGTCGACAACTGTGTATGTGTGTGTATATGTATGTATGTATGTGTGTGTGTATATATATGTATATATATATATATATATATGTATGTGTGTGTATATATATATATATATATATATATATATATATATATATATATATATATATATATATATATATATATATATATATATATATATATATAGTTATCCTTTCTATCATTTAGTTGATCAGGCGTGCCTAAAAACCAGTTTTTATTTGATCCGTTTTAGTTAGTTGATCCGAACCGCTTAAGTTGATCTAATGTGATTTTCTGATATCTTATTTGATCCAACCGGAGCCAATAATGACCCATAGGTCACGTGACCACTTCGACGTCATTTCACGATAAAGATATACAATTCCATCCCATCCTTAATTGATCCGTATTCAAACTGACCAATCAGGGAGCGCAAGAGTCAAACTGCAACCTGATTGGTTGGTGGAATATATGCATTGGAATTTCGATAGAAAGTATGTTGATCCCGTCTGGTATTGGCAAATACAGCGACAAAACATATTTTGCACGTGAATTCAAAATAATCTCCTCAAGGAAAGTATTGTGGACGCACTTTCTGTGTGTCAGTTGTGTGTATTCTACGAAGATAGGGCTGAAACGCTTTATCCGATTGAGCTGAAATTCGGCATGCAGGCATCATTTGGTAATGGCATGAGCTGAAAAGATTGTGATTGAAATCCGTCCACCCTGGGTTGGCTCCCAAGAGGGAACTCCTCAACGGTCAACAGCAGAGACCCAAAATTTTGAATACGCATTCAATTATGATAGCCCCTTTCATGTTCCACCATGACATAGCTGATGAACCCTGGATTGGCTCCCGATGAGGGAACTCCTCAACGGTCAACAGCAGAGACCTAAAATGTTGTATACGAATTCAATTATTATAGGCCCGGCCCTTCTATGTTCCACCATAACATGGCTGATGAATCCTGGCTTAGCTTCGGATGAGGGAACTTCTAAACGGTCAATAGCAGAGACCCAAAATTTTGTATACGCATTCAATTATGATAGCCCCTTCCTTCCAAGTTCCATTATAACATGGCTGATGTACCCTGGGTTGGCTCCCGATGAGGAACTCCTCAACGCTCAACAGCAGAGACCCAAAATTTTGTATACGAGTTTCGATTTCGTTTTCGATAGTTTTCGATTTTGGTTTCGGTTTTGTTTTAGATTTTGATTTTTATTTCGATTTCGATTTCATTTCCAATTTCGATTTTTATTTCGATTTCATCATCATGATCCGGGGGAGGGGGGGGTTAATGAGTGGTGCTACGTTGGAAAGCAGGGTGGGTGGTATTATTATTCAGATTAATTAAGTTACTGGCTACTTGGCAGGAAAGTCTTGGGGTGACACAGCCGATTTTTTAACGGATGTCGTCGCCCTGTTCACACTAGTCGGATGTCGGATCCAATTTGGAGTCAATCACTCTCCAGAAAGCGAATGCACGATTGACGTCGACGTAGCTTTCGCTGTCGCGGTCACGTTCGCGTTTGAGGTCGCGTTTTCGGTCGCGTTTACGGTCGCGTCTGCAGTTGCGTTCGCGTTTGCGGGCCGTTGAGGAGTTTCCTTATCGGGAGCCAACCCAGGGTATATCAGCCATGTCATAGTGAAACTTGCAAGGGGCTATAATAATTGAATGCGTATACAAAATGTTGAGTCTCTGCTGTTGACCGTGGAGGAGTCGTCTCATCGGGAGCCAACCCAGGTTACATCAGCCATGTCATAGTGAAACTTAGAAGGGGGCTATCATAATTGAATGCGTATACAAAATTTTGGGACTTTGCTGTTAACCGTTGAGGACTTCCCTCATCTGGGAGCCAACCCAGTGTTCATCAGCTATGTCGTAGTGAAACTTAGAAGGGGCTATCATAATGAATGCGTTGAGGAGTCTTCTCAACGGGAGCCAACCCAGGGTACATCATCCATGTCATAGTAAAACTTGGAAGCGGTTATCATAAACTGAATGCTTATACAAAATTTTGAGTATTAAAATTTGCTGTTGACCGTTTAAGGAGTTCCCTCACCAGGAGCCAACCCAGGGCTCATCAGCCATGTCATAGTGAAACTTGGAAGGGGCTATCATAATTAAATAGGTATACAAAATTTTGTGTCGCTGCTGTTGACCGTTGAGGGACTTCCCTCATCGCGAGCCAACCTAGTATTCATCAGCTACGTCATAGTGAAACTTAGAAGGGGCTATCATAATTGAATGCGTATACAAAATTTTGAGTCTCTGCTTTTGACCGTTGAGGAGTCCCCTCATCGGAAGCCAACCTAGGGTACATCATCCATGTCATAGTGAAAGTTAGAAGGGGCTATCATAATTGAATGCGTATACAAAATTTTGGGTCTTTGCTGTTAACCATTGAGGACTTCCCTCATCGGGAGCCAACCCCAGTGTTCATCAGCCATGTCGTAGTGAAACTTAGAAGGGGCTATCATAATTGAATGCGTATACAAAATTTTGAGTCTCTGCTATTGACCGTTGAAGAGTCCCCTCATCGGGAGCCAACCTAGGGTACATCATCCATGTCATAGTGAAACTTAGAAGGGGCTATCATAATTGAATGCGTATAGAAAATTTTGAGTATTTGCTGTTGACCGTTGAGAAGTTCCCTCATCGGGAGACAACCCAAGGTACATCAGCCATGTTATGGTGGAACTTGGAAGGGGCTATCATAATTGATTGCATATACAAAATTTTGAAAATCTGCTGTTGACCGTTTGAGGAGTTCCCTCGTTGGGAGCCAACCCAGGGTACATCAGTCATGTAATGATGAAACTTGAAGTGCTATCATAATTGAATGCGTACACAAAATTATGGGTCTCTGCTGTGAACCATAATTGAATGCGTATACAAAACTTTGGGTTTCCTGCTGTTGACCGTTGAGGAACTTCCCTCATCGGGAGCCAACCCAGGGTAAATCAGTCATGTCATGGTGGAACTTAAAGGGGCTATCACAATCGAATGCGTATACAAAATTTTGGGTCTTTGCTGTTGACCGTTGAGGAGTTCCCTCATCGGGAGCCAACCCAGTGTTCATCAGTCATGTCATGGTGGAACATGGACTATCATAATTTAATTCGTATACAATCTTTTGAACTCTTGCCATGACCAAATGATGCCTGCGTGCCGAATTTCAGCAAAACATGATGAAGCGTTGGACGCTATCGTGGAGGAATACACAAACACACAGGCCGACACAAAAACCACAGTTCAAGTTGGCTTAGTGATCTTGGGGGTAGATGGGGGAGAGGGGGATAGGCGGAGGGGGGAGGTTAAAAATGTGTGTATCCGTCTTCTACTCGAAATATATATTTAATCCGTTCACAATACTTTACCTCCTCGTCCGTTGGTGGGCCGGTAAGGTAAAATCAGTCGCAAAATTCAAATAATAATAAAGTTGTCTAAATCATGTCTTGATTTCCGACTTAAACGGTTCAAAATAATATAAGAGCTAAGAAATTTGTCATTCGTATATAATCATTTCCTTATGTACTCCGTCAATTGATCCAGATCAACCAAGTGCTAAACATATAAAGCAATAATTCTGACTGACACAAATTTAAATGGTCACTGTTTTGACTTAGGTATATATAGTTTTCGCATCCTACGTTCAATGGTTGATCCGGATCAACTATTAGCATTGTTTCCAATTTTTGGATATACGAGTATATCGGCATTCGGAAGCGAGAGTCCGTTCCGTTGACGTGTCAGCGTTTTGCTGGTCGGACGTCAGTCGTAGAAATTTATTACCTCACCGTAGAAAGAATAAATATAATAAATAAATAAATTAATTAAAATAAATAGTGTTTAATTGGTGATATTATAATAATATAATCCCGCTAATATTAGCATTTGGGTCATGAATTTTTGAAAAATAAAAAGAACGTTAATCAGGAAAATTCAATTGCTCAAGAATACACGGTTTTGCTATATGAGGAAAAAGGGAATAGATGTAAAATATTTTGAAGATATTCATATTTAATCATATAAAGTATGAAATATTTTGAATGAGATGAAAAAAATGCTTGGATTTAATAACGATATTAGAGCAGTTCCTACAACCAGTATACCGTCCCGACCAAGACCAGCTTTGTTCGGGTGCAACAAAATAATTTACACACAACTAATCTATGTATATATATAAATAAAAATGAATTGTTGTTCGTTGATAACCGCATATTAGGTAGAACAACTGATCCGATTTCACTTTTTTTTTCAAAATGTTTGTAATACTCCAAATGACGTCGTAACGGCAAGGATAATTGAAAAATTTGCCTGGAAAATAGGAAAATTCAGGAAAACTGAAAGTGCTTTTTTCTACTCACGATTCGAACGATGGATATCCGTAATTCTTTTTTTGAATAGAAACGGCATATTAGGTTTTTTATTTTTTGTTTTGATCAATATGCTCTCGGGATCTAAATATTCAAACGAATATATTCAATGTGGTGGGGGGGATTATATGGAGAAGGGGATGGGGATTTTTGGGAGAGTGGAATGGGGATGGGGGTTGGGGGTAGAGTTTGGTCGGGGTCTTGGAGGGGGGGGGGAGGTCTTTAGAGAGAGTGGAGCTTGAAATGCGGGTGGAGTTAGGGGAGGTGATTGTTGGGGCGGGCGGGGGGTTGTAATTTTTTCGTAAGGGGGGGGAGGGGTTTGCCTGATTGCCGGGAGAGTCAATAAAATTTTGGGTCTCTGCTGTTGACTGTTGAGGAGTTCCCTCATCGGGAGCCAACCCAGGGTACATCAGCCGTGTCATCGTGGAACATGGAAGCGGTATCATAAATGAATGCGTATACTAAACTTTGGGTCTCTGCTATTGACTGTTGACGAGTACCCTCATCGGGAGCCAACCCAGGGTACATCAGCCATGTCATCATGGAACATGGAAAGGGCTATCATAATTGAATGCGTATACAACAGTTTGGGTCTCTGCTGTTGACCGTTGAGGAGGTCCCTCATCGGAAGCCAACCCATGGTTCATCGACCATGTCATGGGGGAACATGGAAGGCGCTATCATAATTGAATGCGTATACAAAACTTTGGGTCTCTGCTGTTGACCATAGAGGAGTTCCCTCATCGGGAGCCAACCCAGGGTTCATCAGCCATGTTATTGTGGAACATGGAAGGGGCTATCATAATTGAATGCGTATACAAAATTTTGGGTCTCTGCTGCAGACCGTTAAGGAATTCCCTTATCGGGAGCCAACCAAGAGTTCATCAGCCATGTCATGGTGGACCATGGAAGCGGCATCATAATTGAATGCGTATACAAAATGTTGGGTATCTGCTGATTGCCTGGAAAGTCAATCAGCTGCAAATGAGGGGTTGCCTGACTGCCGGGAAAGTCTTTGAGTGACGACCGATTTTACTTTCCAGTATGGAAAGTATTGTGGACGCACTTCTGTGTGTCTGTCTGTGTGTGTTTGTCCGTATGTCTGTGTGTCTGTCCGAATTTTCCAACGATAGCGCCGACACGCTTCATCCGATTGAGCTGAAATTTGGCATCAGCAGGCATCATTTGGTCATGACATAACCTGAAAAGATTGTGGTTGAAATCCGACCACCCTGGGTTGGCTTCCGACGAGGGAACTCAATGGTCAACAGCAGAGACCCAAAATTTTATTATCTTTCCCAGCAATCAGGCAACCCCCCCCCCCTCCGCAAAAAAAAAAAACAACATCCCCCCCCCCACTTATTCAAACACCAATGAATCACCAATTCAAACACCAATGAATCGCCTTATTCATTTTTTATTTATTTATTTAATAAAATTATCCTTTCCGACCAGCAAAACGCTGACACGCCAACGTAACGGACTCTCGCTTCCAAATGCCGATATATTCGTATATCCAAAAATTGTATACAATGCCCAGCATATTGTTGATCCGGATCAACAATTGTACGTAGGATGCGAAAACTATATATACCTAAGTCATAAATGTGACCATTTAAATTTATGTCAGTCAGAATTATTGATTTATATGTTTAGCACTTGGTTGATCTGGATCAATTAATGCACGGTGTCCATAAGGAAATAATTATATACGAATGAAAATTTTTTTAGCTCTTATATTAGTTGAACCGTATAAGTCGGAAAAGCAAGATTTAACGGCTTTATTATTATTTGAATTTTATAACTGATTTTACCTTACCGGCCCACCAACCGACGAGGAGGTAAAGTATTGTGAACGGGTTAAATATTTATTTCGAGATGAAGACGGATACACATTTCTAGCCTCCCCCCTCTGCCCATCTCTCCCCCACCCATCCCCAAAATGACTAAGGCAACTTATGTGTGTTTGTGTCGGTCTGTGTGTGTGTGTGTGTATTCCTCCACGATAGCGTCAAGCGCTTCATCCCGTTTTGATAAAATTCGGTACGCAGGCATCATTTGGTCATGGCAAGAGTTCAAAAGATTGTAGTTGAAATCGGTCATACTATAGTCGGGAAATATTGGACTTAGAGACTTAAAATTCGGTATACAGTTGCCTGGTTGGACCGAAACTACATTGTGACGTTTTGATTGAAATATCTCATATACAAGCGACATAAATAATATTTAATTTCTACCATACATTAAATTAAGAGTAAGGTCCTTCAAAGCGGCGACTCTTGCGATGTGTGAACTGCGTCTCTTGCGCTGAAATAAGTCCCTGGCTACTTGCTGGGAAACTCTTGCGGTGACACAATCGTTTTTTTTTACTTTATATAAAAAAAATACTATCTATTTTTTTTCGTATCTCCTTTGGGGTGGATACCTATTTATTCAGAATTAGTTGTGTGTAAAATATTTCAAATACCTGGAAGCTTTGGAGGAAGCCTGAAAAGAAGTATGGCTGTAGAAACTGATCCAATACCCGTTTCTAAATCCATACTTTTGTTTAACCACATTCAAAATATTTCATACTTTATAGGATTAATAATTTCCTCAAAATATTTTACATCATTTTCCTTACTCATCATACAGCAAGATTGCGCATTCTCGAGCAATTGGATTTTTTTGATAGATGATTGGATTTTCTTGACATTCATTTTTGAAAAAGTCATGATCCAAATGCTAAATTTAGTGGAAGGTGATGAATCACCAATTAAACATTATTCTTTCTGAGGTAATGTAATATATTTTTCCGACTGACGTCCGACCAGCAACACGCTTACACGCCTTCTGGCGCTCGCTGCCGACTTCTGATATACTCGTATATACAAAAATCGGAAACAATGCCAAGCATATTGTTGATCCGGATTAACCATTGAACGTAGGATGCGAAAACTATATATCCCTAAGTCATAAGTGTGACCATTTACATTTATTGCAGTCTAAATTATTGCTTTATATGCATAGCATTTGGTTGAGCTGAATTAAATAATGAATGCAGTCTATAATGAAATAAATATATCGAAATGAAAAATTTCTTAGCACTTAGTTGATACTTTAAGTTGGTAAAACAAGACTTATATTTAAAAGGCGTAAGTTTTACGACTGTTTTTACATTACCGGCCCACTAACCGACGAGGAGGTAAAGTATTGTGAGGGCGTGTTTTTTTTATTTCGAGAGGAATACGAATATATACATTTTGAAACCCCTCCCCACACCCCCCAGACGACTGAGACGATTTCTATGTATTTGTGTCTGTCTGTGTCTTTCTGTGTGTTTGCCTGTCCAAACGCTTCATCCGGTTTTGGTTAAATTTGGCATGCAGGCATCATTTGGTAATAGAGAGAAATCAAAAGAATGTAGTTGATATCGGTGATACTTTAATTTCGAAATATTGGACTTAGAGACTTTAAATTCGGTATCCCGCAGTATCGGCGACCCGCGTTGGCAATGTCATTTTGCTTATGAGCTTTTTTCTTTTCCATCTCAATATCATTTTAACCCCTTGAGTATGATACGACCAAATCTGGTTCTGAAACAATTATCCGTTGAGTATGATACGACCAGATCTGGTTCCGCGTTTTTTTCACTTCTTTGACGTTCTCATATTTATTCATAATTATCTAATTGTTTTACAAAATGATATTTCAATATTCTATATTCGAAATTTCAATGCAATCATTGTGCAGTTGTTCTTTTTATGATTGGTGTAGTAGTTTCGTAGTTATAGTACTTTAAGTCGATGTCGCCGAAAATCCTGCAAAAGAGACAGATGCATCCATGAAAATACCCATTTACTCCAAGGGTTAAATTGGAAGTCATAAGTTTTCTATTACGAAATTTTGCAGCATTTGACCCCGTTTTCCATTGCCAATTCGCCTCCAATAACAAATTAAAACTATCTAACCTTTTTATAAAATTATTCCTTTATGATCTGCAAAGGATACGTTTTTAGTTAGAATTATGTAGTTGTGAGGAAATTATTCCGATGCACCCGAACACAGCTGGTCTTAAGTCTGGACGGTATACTGGTTGTACCAACTGCTCCAGTATCTTTTTTTCTAAATCCACCCATTTGTTTCACTCTATTCAAAATATTTTATAGTTTATAAGATTAATAATAATTACGTATTCAAAATATTTTACATCTTTTCCCCTTTGCCTCATATAGCAAGCTCGTGCATTTTCGGCAAATATATTTTTCTGATCGACTTTTTTTTTATTTTTGAAAAAAGTCATGACGTAAATGCTAAAATTAGTGGGAGGGAATGAATCATCAATTAAACCTTATTGATTTTTCATTTATTTTTCTCTTTATTTATTTTATTTATTCTTTCTGAGATGAGGTTATATATTTTTCCGACTGTCGTCCGACCAGCAAAACGCTGACACGCCGACGGACGCTCGCTTCCGAATGACGATATACTCGTATATCCAAAAATTGGATACAATGCACAGCATATTGTTGATCCGGATCAACCATTGAACGTAGGATGTGAAAACTATATATACCTAAGTCATAACGGAGACCATTAAAATGTATGTCGGTCTAAATTATTGCTTTA
Source organism: Micropterix aruncella (assembly GCA_944548615.1). Classification (NCBI taxonomy): domain Eukaryota; kingdom Metazoa; phylum Arthropoda; class Insecta; order Lepidoptera; family Micropterigidae; genus Micropterix; species Micropterix aruncella. The sequence goes on from OX155978.1 coordinate 5,561,425, forward strand.
TATGCTAAGCACTTAGTTGATCTGGATCAATTATTGAATGAAGTCTATAAGGAAATATATATATATATACAAATGAAAAATTTCTTAGCACTTGCAGTTGATCCGTATAAGTTTGAAAATAAAGACTTCTTTTAATCGGCTTTATTATTATTGTTATTATTATTTATCTTCACGTTCTGTATAATTTGAATTTTACGACTGACTCTATTTTAACGGCCCACAAACCGACGAGGAGGTAAATTATTGTGAACGGGTTTTAAGCCTTCCCTCCCCTTCCCAGCCCGCCCCCCGACTAACAATTTTTCTGTGTTTGTGTTTGTGCGTGTGGGTAGGTATATACCTCCACTATAGCGTCCAACGCTTCATCCAGGTTTACTGAAATTGGGCATGCATGCATCAATTGGTCATGACAAGAGTTCAAATGATTGTAGTTAAAATCGGCCATACTTTAATTTTGAAATACTGGACCTAGATATTTGAGATTCGGTATAAAGTTGCGTTGTTGGGCCGAAATCACATTGTAAAATTGTGGTTAGAATATCTTATACAGGTTGAGTTTTAATTAACCGGAATCCTTGAAGAAGGTTAAGTACGAGCGAGTAGGCAACATTTGATAAAATATGGTTAAATTACAAATTTTTATTTAAAGTTAAAGTTTGGTTAAAGTTCAATTAAACTCAAATTTTATTAATTTAATTTTTTGAAAAATAGTATAAAACCTATTGAGCACCATGCGCCATCTAGCAGTAAGTAAAGTATCGCTAATATTGTTCAGTAGCGACACTTTACC
>OX155978.1:5567214-5614714 GCA_944548615.1 Micropterix aruncella
CTTAAGTCGACCGAATAGGAAAAAGTCACAGGGAGCCAAATTAGGCGAATTTGATAGCTGTTGGATGGTATTTGTGTTGTTTTTGGCTAGAAAGTCACGGATAATGATCGCATTGTGCGACGGTGCGTTATCGTGGTGCAAAATCCACGAGTTGTTTGCCCACAAATCCGGTCTTTTTTTACGAATTGCTTCACGAAAATGTCTCATAACGCCTAAATAATACTCCTTGTTGACGGTCTGGCTTTCTGGAAGGAATTTTTGATACACAACACCCTTTTAATCCATCAAAACTGTGAGCATCGCCTTCTTTTTCGACTGTAAAGGACGAGGTTTTTTCGGTCGCGGCTCATTCGGTGCACGCCATTCACTCGATTGATGTCTGGATTGCGTGTCATACTCATAAATCCACGTCTCGCGTCTTCAGTAATAATCCGTTTGATGAATGTTGGGTCGGATTCAGCCTTGGAAGTCATGTCTTTTGCGACGTCAATTGTTTTGCATGAAATTCAGGTCTTTCGGCACCAGCTTTGCAGCGACTCATCTGAGGCCCAAATCATTAACCACAACTCCTCTGCCATCTCTCTGATGGTCAATTGCGTAACGGTTTTTTTTTTACTAAAATCGGGATTGCAATCTAAAAAAGGTTGAAAATATAAATATCTACATCGAAAAATAATGTTCTACACACCTATCTTTGTTGACTAAAGTTGTAGAACCTAAAGTGTAAGTAATTGTAGACTTACCCTCGTACTTTAATTTATGTGCTTTTTCAGCAAGGTGCCAATATAGCACGCTTGACGATCTATGTCCCTAAACAGTCTATGTCATCTAATATATTGTATCTTTTTTGCTGCGAATAAATAATAATAATTTGATTTAAGGTTATGTCTTGAGGGTGGTGAAGGCGCCAACCAGGACATGAGGAACCACAGCAGTAGTTTCCTGGAAGACGACCTCTGCCAGAAGATAGACCTTAGCCTCCAGATGGACTCAGACGGCAGAAGATCGAGAGGATCTTCATCCAGAAAGCACACGAGGCATTCCTCAGACACTCGCGCTATGAAAGATAGCGGTATCGACCTTTCCCAGTTTTGTGTCTGCGACCACAGCAAAGTGAGTAAATAAGTAAAATACAAACGGAGCTGCCATGAAATTCACCGACCGGAGTCAGGCCCATCATAATACTATTTTTTACACTTCTGGGGGGTGAGCAGTGGATTCCGTACTAACGACCGGCTGTGGTAGGTTTAGGACAGCTGTCTTGCGACATGTGAGCAACCTTACCACCCATTCACTCCCTCTTCGAAGCCATAGAATTTGAGATGTGGAAATCGCGGTTTTAGATAATTTGTCTAGGAAAGAGTTGATTATTTTTCTGGAAAGGCCAAGATCTTTAACCCTTCAGGCCTCGGCCCCTCAGCCGATTGACAAGTTGATGTCCCAAAAAATTTTAGTAAAAATTAGTAAAAAAATTGAATTTTGACACTGTCTCACCAAAACATTAATTAATGCCAAACCACTGTATCCATAATTAAAATAAAACATATTAACATAATAAAACATAATAAAATAAAACAAATTAAATTAAAATAAACCTAAAACGGGGTCGTCACGCTGCATCGTGTTTTGGCCGATATCGGCCAATCGGGGCTTGAGGGGTTAAAGAGGGGAAATAGAGATTTAGCTGGCAGGCCACGAGCGCCAACTTCCACCGCGTGAAGGTGAACAGTGAAGCCGTTCCGGGTTACGGCATTTGCGAGATCTTGGTATTTATTTAATTTGTACTCGGGGTCTTTTGGGATATTTGATTCCCATGGAACAGCTAATTCTACAATAAGGGCCACCTGCCGAGATAGAGAGTAAAGAGTTATATCTGGACGGAGGGCTGTGCATCCGAGACTTTCAGGGAATTTATATTGCTTAGAGATCGAATCGACCTCCAGAATCCAATCTGAAGCTTTCTCAATTATTGAGAAAGGTTTTGTAGTTAAATGTTTTTTACCTTTAGAGCCATCCCGCACAAACTGTATTGGGGTTTGGAGGATACTGTCAAACCCTCAAGCCCTGAAGGCTCGTATACGCACCAAAATCGATGCACTGGAGATGTGGTGTTGGCGTAAAATGCTAGGAATCCCATGGACAGACCGCCGCACCAACAAATCTGTCCTGGAAGTACTCGGCATTAGAGTGAGGCTCTCCACCGTATGCATGAGAAGGGTCCTGCAGTTCTTCGGTCATGTTGCCAGGAGAAACCCAGAGAATCTGGAGAAAATGCTTTCCGGGGGTCAAGTGGAGGGAAGAAGAAGCAGAGGCAGATCACCGGCCAGATGGAACGACCTCATCAAAGGAGTTACAAAAGGGTCAATACAATCTGCAACCCGCCGATGAGCCTCATATGCAAACTGTTTTCCAGTGGCCACGATCCTCAGTAATGAGGGTACGACGGACAAGAAGTCAAACCCTTGTTGGCACGAGCAACTGAGAGGCTAATTACCTCGCGAAAAACAGCGAGAACTTTGTCATGGCGGTAAGTGTACCGTCCTTGATCTAAGGCCACCTTGCAGCCAGCTAGAATATGTCTAGCTATATATATAGATCGGTCTTTTAGCCGTTATTACACAGAGACTTAAGGACAACACAGTCCGCAGTCTAGCTCCGCCAACATGCCCGTAAGAAGCCGATGCCTTAACGCGAGGCACTGGAAAGCGAAAACAGCGGTTCATCCTCACTCCCTTACTACCAGGTTTGGCAAGATTTCTCCAGCCCCTGGTCTGGTCATGGGTTCAAGGTCGCTTGCGCGGCCTCTACCTGACGTAAGCGGTTAATCAGTTTGAATATTTTGCAGACCGCGATGCCCTTTGCCCGCCATGGTCACTCAGGATCGGGTGGGTTATATTCAAGGGTTGAAGACGTCAGGTCGACAACTACCCTCCGCTGTAGTTCAATAATAATAATAAAATTCTTTTTTTCATTAATCAGAAAGGTGAGCGTATTGCCTAAAAGCAATATCATGCAGCTAACCTTAAACAATATCTCACAGCTAACCGTTAAGTTAATTAACTTGTTTAATAAAGATTATCTTTATGTACAGGTGAGTTTTTTATTAGTGACATACTTGGAGTGGGTAAATCAGTATGAGCAAATAAACAACATTTGATTAAAATTTGTGGAAATTGACATTATTAAATTTGAACAACTTGACTGTAATAATAGATTGACAAGCATTGAACGCGCTGCGACATCTAGCGGTAGGTAAAATAGCGCAAATATTGTTTATTTGCAATATTCTACGTACCGCTAGATATTGCAGCTTGCTTTTTGCAATGCTTTTTAACCCTTCAGGCCTCGGCCCCTCAGCCGATTGACAAGTTGATGTCCCAAAACAATTTAGTAAAAATTAGTAAAAAAATTTAATTATGACAATGTCTCACCAAAAACGTTAATTACTGCCAAACCACTGTACCCATAATTAAAATGAAACATATTAACATAACAAAACATAATAAAATAAAACAAATTAAATTAAAATAAAATTAAAACGGGCCTGTCACGCTGAATCAGTTTGTGGCCGATATCGGCCAATCGGGGCTTGAGGGGTTAATACTTTTTTTAGAAAATTTAAATTTAAATTTAGAAAGAAAAAATCTGTTTTTCCCAAAATTTTGTGTCAAAAGTTGCCTATTTGCTCATACTGATTCGGCCACTACAATAATGTTACTATTAAAAAACTCTAGGTGTATATCATCAGTTTGACACAGGATATTTTAAAATCGTAGTCATGCGCGCTAGGAAATAGCAGACTACGAAAATTGTAAAATATTTTCAAAGTCGTTATAATATTTATTTCGATGGACCCATCATGCGCTTTATATTTTAACGTATTAAACTTATTCGGCTTTTGTGTTTAATATTTAGGGGCTCTCTAGACAATCAAGCATGCTTGTCAAGCATCGCAACGCGGGCTGGGAAGGGATCGGAAACCGCAGGAAATATGCAAATATTTTTTTTAATGTTTACCAAAAATGCCTAATTTTGTAGTTTATACCAGGGAATCACGTCATTCATCAATCAATTACGTCTAATTTACCTGACTCCCTGGTATGCAACTACAAAATTAAGCATTTTGGTAAATATTAAAAAATATATTTGCGTATATCCTGCGGTTTGCAATCCCCTCCCAGCCCGCGATGCGATGCTTGACAAGCATGCTTGATCATCTAGAGAGACCCTTATGGAAATTCCAATGATTCGCAAAGTATCGAGCTCCAGCCATAGCTTAGTTCCTGAGGTCTGTAAAAGGTGAACTGCTACTGCAAACCCCTGGGGTCGGTTTACAAAATAAAGAGTTATTGCATTTTGATATATTGATGTTTGTTTGTAGCCTTTTCCGAAGCGGAAAACGTCATCCGTGGATGAAATATTCAACATGGCAGCCGCCGAGAAACCAGAGACAAAAGCGGCAGTCGACATGCTTACAGCGACCAATAACCAAAGACAACGAAGCCTATCCGACGGGCAGCGAGACAAACCAACGAACGGTAATTTTGCAATTATATATTTAAAAGACCTTATTTTTTCATAGCTTTTGAGATCTTATAGACTTTTAGTACTTTAGAGGTTTGTCTACAATCGAACTATTGATATATGTGTTCTCGAGATAAATCGGATATTTCGAAGCGATCGATGCGACGTCTGTCGATCGATTTAAAAATGGACTCCATTCGTATTCATTTCAAAATTCGTCGACGTCCTTCCCGACCAGCTTTGTGAGATCCTATCCGAACCCTTAGGTAAAGCTGCTTGTATGGATTAAATATTTATAATTATTGTAATACCAAATAATTTTAAAATTTAAATTTTGTTGATTTGGGCGTCGATAGTTGCATAATATCGTAGCTATCCCCGTTGGAATATAACCCCAAATGGAAGATAATTGCTTACCAAAATTACACGAACAATCTCACATTTATTAAACGCCGCCAACAAGGCCTTTACTTCAGAATCACCGGCGCATCGCCTCCTAGAGCACTCTCCAACGGAGTTGGCGTTTCTCCTGCTAACTGTGACTAGAACTCGCCAATTTTTTAGAGAGGTTGGCAGAAATCGACTACTTTTGACAGCTAGGTCAGTTACCATAGAGTGTAGGGTTAGACCCAAACTAGTTTTCCTCTATACCATAAACTGATTCACGTCAGGGTGAAACGATTCGCGCAGCTCTAGCTGACCATTGGGTGATGTCAAAATAGGCAATTGCGTTTTTTTAAATTTATTTTAAACATTGAAGAAAGGTTCGACAACACGATAAAATAACGCCTAAGACACGCCAAAACAACACCGAAAAACCACAAAATTACAGCTCTAAGGATGACGCAACCGCGTAGAAAAAGGCAATCTATTAGTATTAATTAGTATGCTGCGAATGAGTATATCAGCTGCTGCGTTATGGACAGAAGCGGCGGCAGTGGCTGTGGCGGTGGAGGGGGAGGGCGTAGCGCCCTCGGCTCCCCCGAGGCGGGGGCGGCCCCACCGGCGGGCGCCGCGGGGAGATCGTGGGGCGCGGGGGGCGCCGGGGGGCCGCGGCAACACCCCCCCTCGCCCCGCAAACGGCCTGCCCCCCACCCCCAAGGTTCACATGGGCGCCTGCTTTTCCAAGGTCAGTCTACCCACACTTTCTTATGAGCGTTTACTTCAAACATCCCGAGACAAAAAAACACAATGCTAGCTCGCCAACGAGCGATAGCTATATACGTTCCCTCATCTTGCCGATGCAGAATTACGATAAAGGCACTATAACACCGAAACTAAACAAACTGTAATATTTATATAAAGCGATCGTCGTCAATCGCTACACGACGCCTGCGTTGCCCTACCAAAACTACAACAAGCCGACTGCACCGACGCATAAACAATTTATCTTACGTCCCTAGCTGTTTTCTAATCGTATAAGCGCAAGAAACAATTAGTTAATTTACAAAACTTCACTTATAATTTCATTTTAACAGTGTAATGACATATTTTTTTATTTTTATTTGTTGAGTGGGGCTTTTCTAAGGTCTTTATGAGCTTTGTAACCCTGCGACCATTGCTGATCTATTGTGTTCGCCACCTACTATAGTTCTGCACTAAGCCTCGTGTCATTTGCATAAGCGCTTCTTGCATTCTACAAATCTAGAGATGACCACGCCCGAACTCAAAACAATCTGAACACAAGAATGTCCGCGAGTATCAATTATATAATTCCGTCAGTCAGGACAACATTTGCCCAGAGACATATATTCTACATAGCCCCAAAATTATATAATTCCCTTAGTGAAGACATGAAAAATTATCCTAACATAAAAATATTTAAAGCAAACCTTAACCCGGTAGCCACTTAACATCCCTTTCGGGATATGTATGGCGGCCGCCTAACTTCCGAAACATCCCATACGGGATATCGCGCTCGCCGCTGCGAAAAATGCAATTTACGAATCGAAACGTTGTACTTTATGCTTTCTGACGGCTGAACGACATGGCGAAATAATCTTTAATCCGGCGGCCACCGGCCAATAAATCGAACGGCACTTTAAAAAGTTAGCATAAACGTCAAACGCCTAGTCTCCCGTCGGCATTCGCACGGCCGCGAACGGCTCCACGGAATTTGTGATAAAAAGTGTGTGTGTGCAGTTTTTGAGTGTTATTTACTGGAGAACAGTGAGTAATATGCATTTTAAGTAGTTTCGGAATAAGTATTAATCATTTGAAATACTCCATTTGCTGTTTTTCACGAATTTTTAAAGAAAACACTTCGCGACAACAAACGGCTCGCGAAAAAATGGTTGTTATTATTTTGTAATGTTTATGAAATATCCCGATATATTGCGAAATATGACGTAATGTCGCTTTAATTTACTAACAAAATAAGTATTGTTTCATTTACATCCTAAGTTATCACATAATTAGGTGTATTTTGAAAATTATATCTTGTTTTGTAAAATGGTTCGCGCAAAGAAACTTGTTTTGATAATTACTATGAGAGAATAAAGTGCGATTTTCCATAGTTTTTCGAGGAAATGTGACTCTTTGGAGTATAGTAATTAGTTATTAGACATATAATAAGTCTATGGTAAGACAATATAATTGAAAAAATCTAACGAATTTTATATTATGACCATTCAAAGTTTATTATTAAGTTCGGACGCGGATACTCTCAAAACTTTAGATTTTTCTATAATATCAGACAAAGCTCAAAGTTCTGGTGTGATTTCTAAGAAGTGTGATGTAGTAATAAAGTTATTTTGAAAGAATTTCATATAAAAAAATACCATAAGTAGTCACAAATTAAAAATTAAAAAATTTTTTTTTTACGAGAATACATAAAATTTTTCTTGGCTGAATAAATAAATATTTTTGTATGCAAATAAGTACAAAAAAAATATCGTTTTGGTAAAGCATTTAATAAAGAACATAACTGTATTTACAATTTTTGCATATTTTACGTATTTTGTGACAAAAAAATCGAAATGATTTTATAGGCGAGTTTTTTCAGTTTGCCAATTTTGTAATATTTATTCATTATTATCTTAATTGTTTTACGAGATAAGGTTAGAATGTTTTATATGTCAAATTTCAATGCGATCATTTTTCTCTTTATCTTTTTTAAATCCGTTTAGTGGTTTAAAAGTTATGATCGTTTTTCTCAAGGCCGTTGACTCGCGTCGATTTTTTGCGCGAATATGTCGCGCGCAAAAGTGATAGGTGAGTTTTTACCTCGCAACGTGAGGGGCCGCTGAGCACGTAACATCCATTTGGGGACATGTATGGCGGCCGCCTACAATCCGTAACATCCGATTTTGGATATCGCGCTCGCCGCTGCGAAAAATGCAATTTACGATTCGAATCGTCGTACTTTAATGCTTTCTGACCGCGGGACGACATGGCCAAATAATCTTTCATTCGCCGGCCAACGACGATTTAACCGATCGCCGATTTAAAAAGTCAGCATTAGACGTCAAAACAGCAGTGTCGATCGGCCACCCCGCGGCGGCGTATAGTTCCGCGAAATGTTTGTTTTGTGAAGTGTTTTGTGGATATAAGTGCAGGGTATACCGGATAAAAGTGAGTAATTTCCATTTTTAAGTAGTTTAGGCATTAGGATTATTCAATTTAGACAATCCATTTGCTGTTTTTCACGAATTTTCGAAGAAAACACTTTGGCAACAACACACGGCTCGCGAAAAAATGGCCGTTTTTATTTTGTAATGTTTGTGAAATATCCCTATATATCGCGAAACATGACGTAATGTCGCTTTAATTTACTAATAAAATAGGTATTGCTTCATTTACATCCTAAGTTATCACATAATTAGGCGTATTTTGAACATTATATGTTGTTTTTCTAATATGGCTCGCGAAAATGAAACTTGTTTTGATAATTACTATGAGAGAAAAAAGTGCGATTTTCCATAGTTTTTCGATGAAATGTGACTCTTTGGAGTATAGTAATTAGTTATTAGACATATAATAAGTCTATGATAAGACAATATAATTGAAAAAATCTAACGAATTTTATATTATGGGCATTCAAAGTTTATTATTAGGTTCGGACGCGGAAACTCTCAAAACTTTAGATTTTTCTATAATATCAGACAAAGGTCAAAGTTCTGGTGTGATTTCTAAGAAGAAGTGATGTAGTAATAAAGTTATTTTGAAAGAATTTCATATAAAAAAATACTATAAGTTGTCACAAATTAAAAATTAAAAAATTTTTTTTTTACGAGAATAAATAAAATTTTTCTTGGCTGAATAAATAAATATTTTTTCCGTATTTTTGTATGCAAATAAGTAAAAAAAAAATATCGTTTTGGTAAAGCATAACTGTATTTACAATTTTTGATATTTACAAAAACTGTATTTACAAAATAATCGAAATGATTTTATAGGCGAGTTTTTTTCAGTTTGCCAATTTTGTAATATTTATTCATTATTATCTTAATTGTTTTACGAGATAAGGTTATAATGTTTTATATGTCAAATTTCAATGCGATCATTTTTCTCTTTATCTTTTTTTATTCCGTTTAGTGGTTTATAAGTTATGATCGTTTTTCTCAAGGCCGTTGACTCGCGTCGATTTTTTGCGCGAATATGTCGCGCGCAAAAGTGATAGGTGAGTTTTTACCTCGCAACGTGAGGGGTTAAATAATTTATATAATTATTATAAGATTACATGACCTATGAATGAACTGTATACCTAATCCTATGTACCTAAATAAATAAATAAAATAAATAAATTTAAGAACCGCAGCAAGCTTTTGACGCCAGATTATTTTACCTCCTCAGGTTGGAGGTAATGACCACCCAAGTGGGTGTATCTTTTACGCATCAGCGGGCCACACTCGCACATGAGGTGCAGGGGAGTTTCCTCTGCCCCTTGGCAGAACCTGCACATTTTTGTGTCTCTGAGCTTGAGGTTGAACATGTGTTTGTTGAGGCCACAATGCCCCATGAGCGCCCTCACCAGTATGCGTAGATTGTTCCTATTTAGCGATAAGGCCTCACAGGCCGTCTTACGGTCATAAGCCCTTATTAGCGCTTTGGAATGATTCAACCCTGGCGTGTTGTTCCAGTGGTTGACGGATTGTTCTAAACATATTTGTTTGAGCATTAGGTTTAGCAAGGTTTTTTGGTACGCCACAGCAAGGTTCAGGGCCGTATAACGTTCCCTTTGCTCCCGTCTTAACCAGTTCATCGGCTTTTTCATTTCCCTCGATTCCTGCATGGCCGGGAACCCATCTTAGAATACCCTGTTCTTTTCGCCCAGGGAATTCAGTAGTGATATGCAGTTTTGCACTAGCTTTGAATTAATGGTATTCGAGACTAGTGCCATAAGAGCTGCCTTATGGCACTAATGACATAACTGCAGGGTGATTATATAACTTTAGTGTTCTCTTCTTAGCGGCTTCACTTTCGCACTAATTTAGCGAACTACTAGGGTCATCTAAAAAGTAAGGTTACAACATTTATGTTGCATCGAAAAATGCTGTAATTTAATAGAAATTCACAGGAGACTTCACAAATATATTAAACTATTTTTCAATATGATCACCGTCGTGATTGAAACTTTTTTGTTGTTGGGGCATCAGCTTTTGTATGACAGCGTCGTTGACCTCCGCTGCCACCTCTTTCCGCCACTTCTTCACAACTTCCTCGTCCTCCCTCATAGTTGTAAAAATATTTCCCACCCAAAAACTCCTTTAGTTTAGTGAAAAGGTTATAGTCAGAAGGCGAATGCTTGGATGAATAGGGTGAATGGGTGACAATATCCCATCCTAAGGATGTCAGCAGCTCCTTTAAAACTCGCGCGGTGTGGGGCCTGGCGTTGTCATTCAAAAGGATGACTCCATGGGTCAGCATTCCCCTTCTGCGGCTCTGAATTGCTCTTTTTAGGGTATTACAGTAACTCTCTGCATTAATGGTAGTCCCTTTAGGTAAATAATCCAACTGCAGCATCCCTTTACGGACCCATAAAACAGATGCCATCACTTCGTCGTCTTGGGAAGATGAGTGACGCCACTGAAGTGATGGTCTTTTGGATTTTGAATATCCGATGGATATTCGCGGCGGTATAGTTCTGCAAAATAAAAAAATGGATGATGGGAGCGTGCGACTACCTCTCCATTGAAATAATTTACTGTGATAGAGCGATATGGCCGACAAATACGCGCGACCTAACAAACCAACCGTTGGGACACTCACTACGAGCCAGGTGCACCGACTTCGAAATAAAAAAAGTCCATCGGCCTCAGGGCTCTTGTAACCTTACTTTCTGGATGAGCGTCGTATATTGCATCCGATTTTATATATATATATATATATATATATATATATATATATATATATATATATATATATATATATATATATATAGATATATATATATATATATATATATATATATATATATATATATATATATATATATATATATATATATATATATATATATATATATATATATATATATATATATATATATATATATATATATATATATATATATATATATATATATATATATATATATATATATATATATATATATATATATATTTTTTTTTTTGTATAGAAATGAAGTCATTCTTGCTCCCCTAATGTGAAACGAAAATTATGAGAGTGAAACATCAATTTTTATGAATGAGCTTGTCAATTTTTATGAATGAGTGATAATTTTCAAGCGATTTCGTAACTTTTACTTGAAACATCTGCATTTTTGTTAGATTTCACTTTGCAAACTTCTTTAGAGGGAACAAAAAAATGTTGTATCTTTCAAATTTGGTAACTTAAAAATCACAGGTATGATTATGTGTTTTGTGACAACAGCTTTTACGAAAAACATTTACTATCAAATCAAAATGTGTTTTTTCCAGAGACAGATCCATATTTTAGGTTAACTACCGTTTCAACACCGTTTGACGTTTGGCAGCCGGCCTGTGTAAAAATGACTCCATTCGCACGAACCCGTCACATCAGGAAGTTTTAATGATATTAGATCGTTCTGTCTCCCGAGAGGTGGGTGCAGAAGACTTGCGATGACAAACAATCCAAAGTGTAGTTGCGCCATCTGCCCGTCGGAGGCCAACGCCTTACGGCGAGGCACCGGGAGAGGTACACAGCGGGCAGCCTCGCCCCCTGAATACCAGTTTGGAAGGATATCTCTATCTGGAATTAACCTTCAGGATGCCTCCTACCTCCTGACTGGTTACACGATTGAGGTTGCTTGCGCGGTCCTCTCCCTTATGAAGCGGTAATACGGTGTCTACCGAATCTATCGCGGACCACGGCATCCTTTGCTTGGCTTATTCACCTGAGATTGGGTGGCCGAATGGTCGTTTCAAGAGCAGTTGCCATAAGGTTAACAATTACCCCCGCTCTTTAGGAAAATTACTGTTTCCTCACCCCCCTGGCTGTTAGTCGGAATGCACAATCGATTGGCTGACGCCGCATGATGCGCAAACCATCCAGGAGTGCCCGAAGGTTGACTCCTAGTGGAGACTGTACCCCAGGCCGGCGTCCTACCTTAACTCTAGCTTCTGCGTGGAGGCCGCCGGATGGGTGTTGACCTGTGTGTTTGACCGACCCTATACAATTGGGTCTCAGTGGCCAAACTGCTACTGGGGCCATTAACCCATTAGCTCCCATCGAAATTAAACAGTGTAAAATATAAAATGATTATTGAGATACAGAAATATATTATTGAGATAAAGGAATATAAGTGTTATCAGTCGTCTGCAATCGTTTTTCCCAGAATTTTACCCCAACCACAAACACCAGCTTATACAGAGCGGAAACTATAAAACTGATTATATTTTAGGTATTCAATGGATGTCCACTTAGGATAAATTGTACAGCATCGTGGATGCATCCGGATACCAGAGATCAACATATCTTAATCGGTAAGTTTCCATCTTGAACTTAGTTAGAATTCATTCACAGATACAATTATATATAAATAATATTATACATATATCGATACATAACAGCATATTATTGTTGCCTTGCAACTTTAGTAATCGGTAACTGCGAATCATCGCTATGGAGTGGGCCAAAGAGAAATGTTTAGCTGTAATCGAGGATACCGAGGTACCGAAATTATGCAGTGCTATAGGATCTAAAGGATGAGAATTTTGAAAATAAATTCTGGCGACGACATGTTCGCTTAACATTCGAGTGACCACTGCAAAGCAATTGTTGTTCTTGTTGATGCGCATCAACAAGAACAACTAGTGCGCACGCACCGTCTATTTGAGCAGTTGCAGATACAAAGTTGATTCGCGAACCTAATGGATACCTACCTTAAGAATGGATGATCATTTACTGACATTCAATATTAAATTTCCCTGACATCATTTGTTTGAAATTATAAAAGGACAAAATAATGCATTGGTATCTCTTTGTTCGCGTGTTATAACATAATTTTTCCCGTTTGTTAATATTGATGTGTCATAATATTCGTATTTCTTTTAAGGAAGTTTTCTTTATGTTCTCAAGGCGCCGAAGAGGGAATATACACGTTAAATCTCAACGAATTGCACGAGACTGCTATGGACCAGCTTTGCCCTAGACGGACACTGTGGTTACACGTCATCAAAGATATCCTCATGTCATTGTCAGGTACTTACTTATATAAGTAATATATTTTTTTTATTCCTTTATCATCGTTTTACTATTGTGAGAACCTACATCAGACCGATGTTAAAGCTTGGACTCCAGATCTGGAATCTTAATTTTAAAAATGCTGTAAACAAACTTCAGACATATCAGTGTTAAATTCTAACATATCATAAACATATGTTGTGTCCCTAAATCTCTACGTTCACTGGAAGAGTCATTAACCATCCTACCTATACGAACGTCCGTGATACGGCTGCTATAATACCGCCCGAACGCAATAACCCGTATCACGTACGTTTTAGTATGCTTAAGTATAACAACAAAGAAAAACAAAAAAAAGCCAAAATCCACGAACGTACGTGATACGTCAAATTGTTCCTACAATTCTAAATACAAAAAAGGGTAATAAATGGGTCTCTTGTGTAAATAAAATTGTCTGGTATATTGTAAACAAGTATTGTTATCAGAATCTAATGAAATAAAACCAACGATTTTTTACCTGCTTTTTACATAATATCCCAAAGGTAGGGTGGTTAGTCTTCAAAGTGTATCGGTGTTAAATTCAGCTATATCAGCTGTTATGCTGCCTGTATGGAAAAACATAATAGTAATAATAATACTATAATAATTGGGAATACTCTGAAGGGGATGAAATTAAATATTAAAAGACTTCTGAGACATTCAAGGGTTATCAAAATTTCAGCAGGCCTGAAAATTAGTGCTAATGATTTTTTTTTTCTTTGTAGGCAAAAACCCATGCTTGTACCGGCATGAATTGTTGGAGTTGCTGAGTGCGAGTTCCGGGGGAGGTCAGGGGAGATCGTTGCGGCCGCGGATCGAGAGGCTCGTCCCGCGGAGATTCGCACTTACCACCAGAGTACCCGATACAAGAGGTGAGAAGTAAATCAAAATAAATCCAACCTACCCGCACCATATTTCCCCATGCCACTCTTTGCACCTACAAGAAACACACCTCAAATCGCGAAAGTCAATTCACTTGGCGAGGGCGTGAAAGAAGAGTTGGCAGCGGGGTTACGTATCCTGTATATCAGTGTTTTGTAAAGTGTGTGCCGCGGCACACTGGTGTACCATAGTCATTAGTTAGTGTGCCGCAGAAAAATGACAAGTTTTATGAAGATATTGCAAAAAAAATGAACACTTTGATAGTGGAACATTTGGAGCAGCTCTGCGAGTAAGTAGGAGTTTACGTGTGCTTGTTGAAAGTAACCCTTTTTTTACCTGCCGATGGCATAGAGCTCTCTCTGATTGAGGAACAGCGCATCAACATCAAGTTTCTTGCAAAGCTAGGCAAGAATGACCGTGAGATTTTTGAGTGTTTGAAACAAGTTTACGGAGACAATTCTCTGAAGGAACCAACCGTCAACAAGTGTTTAACCCTTCAGGCCTCGGCCCCTCAGCCGATTGACAAGTTGATATCCCAAAAAAATTTAATAAAAATATTGAAATATGACACTGTCTCACCAAAAGATTAATTTCTGCCAAACCACTGTACCCATAATTAAAATAAAACATTAACCCTTCGAGTAGCGGCATAATTTCATTGCAAACCGCGGCAATTTATTGGAATTTCTTGCAATATCGCCGCGCTCGACAAAAAGTACTATAACTACGGAACTACTATAGCAATCATAATATCACAATATCAATATCAATATCACAATAGAGTTTTTATTATACTGCTGGAAAGCCTGACCCAGTTTGACAGGAAGTGGGTCTACCGTTTTAAAACAGACGGCCAATACACCTCGTCGTGCCTCGCTTTTGCCGAAGACCTAACTTTCATCACCAGAAGCCCCAAGCAGCTTTCCCTGCTATTACAGAAAGTGGAGCTTTTCTGCGACTGGTGAGGCTGTATAAAAGTGAAGCCCTTCAAATGTTTTTGCCTTGGACTCGCCCGCATAGACACAAAATTTACATCCTATGACCCCAAATTGGTCTATAAGGGCTCCAATATCTCCCTTATAGACCCAAACAATCATTTCAAATTCCTCGGCAGAAAAATCACCCATCAGGGAAAAGACGTCTCGGGCGATCATGTTATAGAGCATTTCAAAAGTTGCCTGGCAGAAATAGATGCCTTGCTAATTTCTGGCCCTCGTAACGCCTGGATCTATGTCAATTATCTAACGTCACAGTTGTCATGGCCCTTTCTTATTTACGATTTTATCAAAACCCAACTGTCCCGCTTCAAAGAAATAATTACGGCTGATTGACTATAACATGGCCATAACATGACTATAACTGATGGCCCTTATCGTAAAATTAACTGTTCCATGGGAATCAAATATCCCAAAAGACCACGAGTACAAATTAAATAAATACCATGATCTCGCAAATGCCGTCACCCGGAACGGCTTCACTGTTCACCTTCACGCGGTGGAAGTTGGCGCTCGTGGCCTGCCAGCTAAATCTCTATTTCACCTCTTTAAAGATCTTGCCTTTCCAGAAAAATAATCAACTCTTTCTTAGAAAAAATATCTAAAACTGTGATTTGCGCATCTCAAATTCTATGGCTTCGAAGGGGGAGTGAATGGGTGGTAAGGTGAACGCTCTTATGTGGCAAGACAGCTGTCCTAAACCTACCACAGCCGGTTCGTAAGTCCGGAATCCACTGCTCAGCCCCCAGAAGTGTAAAAAAATAATATTATGATGGGCCCGACTCCGGTCGGTGAATTCCATGGCAGCTCCGTTTGTATTTATTTATATATAATAACTGTGCAATGATCGCATTGAAATTTTATATATAGAATATTGAAATCTCATTTTGAAAAACAATTAGATAATTATGAATAAATATGAGAAATTCGATAAAGTGGAAAAAACTCGGCATTTCTAACTTGTACGGAAAAATACGAAACCCTATTTAGAAATAGGAAATACTATCGTAATCTTTATTAGATTATCTATCATGGGTAATATTTCGTTTTGATTATTTACATACAAAAATATTTAGATAAAATCCAATAAAAATTTTGATGATTTCTTGAAAAAAAAATGATGATGTTTGACAATGGAATTTTACCAGAAATATCTGCAAAATAATGCGCGAAATTATTCTAGTGGCCGTCTATGTATCTATGGTAATAATGAGATACTTGGTATGGATTTTAGGATGCGTTCGAATTAGAAAACAATATTACTGTGCGCTCCGGGAACAAGCCGCCAATATTGGTCGTTACATAGTCAACGGTGTTCTGATGTGCAACCAAATTTGGTCGTTACGTAGACGAAGGGGGGGGGCCGAATGGTTGGTAGGGTCACAGTGGTACACATTCTGCTGGAGAGTGTGCATCTATAAAATGCTGTGTAATGCCACGTTGCAGGTGATAGGCAACACTACCATGTAATCACCGAGGGGGAGGGCTTGCCCATTCTTATTACATAATCAACTTTGGTCACCGCATTGCATTTTTTTTTGGTGTGCATTCTTAAATGCATTCTTAAATATTTTTTTTCTTTCTTCAATACTGTCTTTACAGCAACTGCAGTCTGAAGATTGGGATATGTAAAATAAATCAAAGAGTTTGAGATTTTGTAATTACTTTGAATTTATAAAAAACATTTTTAAAAGCATTCTAAAATGTTTTTTCCACTTACCGTCTTCAAATACTTTACAAATGCTGGCTTCAGGATTCTTTACATTTTCTGCAATTTCGGTTGATTACGTAGTCTTGGGGTGGGGGGGGGGAAGTCAGACTTCTGACTATGTCTGTTGACTTGGGGGGAGGGGGGAGGTTGAAAATCCCAAAAACGTGATTACGTTTTTGGAGATAGTTTTTACATACACATACTAAAAATACGAGAAATTAATAAATTTTTTTATACCACGTACTAAACACAGCAAAGCAAGACACAAAATACTCCAGGCCATATTACTTTAACAGGCTACTGGAAAGTTTAAAAACAATTCAAGTGGAAAGCTTATTAAAAAAAATACTTAAAGAATTCTTGTTAGACAAAGCATTTTATTCGATCGAGGCGTTTGTTAATTTTAAATGATTTGGCCATTTTTTTTGACCATTTTTAGTAGCATTTTTGAATTATTCTGACTTTTCTTGATTTTCTATTTCTTGATTATTTCCATTTCTGGTTTTAGTGAGTACATCTTAAAAATGATTTTGAGTATCGCCAGTACTAAATTGTTGCATATTGACATGTTCTAAAAGCAATAATGAAGTACGTTGAGAGTGTGCATCTATAAACGTGGTGATAAATTTATGCGTATGTACGTGGTGATAAATTTAGATATTGTAAAAACGGGCTAATAGACTGTAATTTAAATGTACCTAGATATTAAGTTTCTACAATTTGTTACGATTTTTTTGGAAATAAATTGAAATTGAAAATTGAAATATGTAATAAGGGACGGCCCCTTATATGATAGCTAGTACCTTACTCGACAGTATTTGTATAGTTACTAGTTAACCCGTTGAGTATGAGTCAACCAAATCTGGTCGCAAAACAATTATCCGTTGAGTACGAGTCGACCAAATCTGGTCGCGCGTTTTTTTCACTTCTTTGACGTTCTCATATTTATTCATAATTATCTAATTGTTTTACAAAATGATATTTCAATATTCTATATTCGAAATTTCAATGCAATCATTGTGCAGTTGTTCTTTTTATGATTGGTGTAGTAGTTTCGTAGTTATAGTACTTCAAGTCGATGTCGCCGAAAATCCTGCAAAAGAGACAGATGCATCCATGAAAATACCCATTTACTCCAAAGGTTAATACATTTATTTATTTTACTTTTCAATGCATTGCTTTTTCTGTAATATTAATTAGTAATAAGTGAATAAACAAATGAATAAAAATATGTATCAATATGTATATTACGATAAATCTTGAAAATATATATTTTGGAAAAACATCACACAATCTTAATATGATCCATCTTTATCCTTTGATATTCCAAAAGTACTCTGTTGGTTTTTCTGTTTCTCATTCTCTACTCTCTATTTCCAACAGGTTGCATGAAATGTACAGTTTCAAGAAATCCTTATAACGGCTACAAATATCTGTGCGGGGCGACGCCTTCCGGTCTATTTCTGATGCAATGGTACGATCCATTGCAGAAATTTATGCTTTTAAAGGTAGGTTATTCCAATTAATTGCATTTATTTCAGGTAGAGTCTGATCGAATTTCAGTTGTGTTTCTGATTTTTGGCAATATTCGGATGTTTGGCAAGAAATGTGCCTGCCGCATGAATCATTTTTTGCAAACACTCCAGGGACCATCACCTAGTACAGAGGAAACCTTAAAATTTCTTATTATAGGTATCAGCATGTTTGGGGTTTTGATTTTGTAAAATATTTGCCATTGATTATTGTATTTTTTTTTCCACCAAAAATTTCCAATAGAGGAAACACAATAAATAAAATACAAACGGAGCTGCCATGGAATTCACCGACCAAAAAAATCGGGCCCATCATATATAATTATTACACTTCTGGGAGGTGAACGGTGGATTCCGGACTGACGACCGGCTGTGGAAGGTCTAGGACAGCTGTCTTGCCACATGTGAGCGTTCACCTTACCACCCATTCACTCCCCCTTCGAAGCCATAGAATTTAAGATGCAGAAATCGCGGTCTTAGATAATTTTTCTATAAAGGAGTTGATTATTTTGCTGGAGAGACCAAGATCTTTAAAAAGGTGAAACAAAGATTTAGCTGGCAGGCCACGAGCGCCTACTTCCACCGCGTGAAGGTGAACAGTGAAGCCGTTCCGGGTGACGGCATTTGCGAGAACATGTTATTTATTTAATTTGTACTCGTGGTCTTTTGGGATATTTGATTCCCATGGAACAGTTAATTCTACGATAAGGACCATCTTCCGAGATAGAGAGTAAAGAGTTATATCTGGACTTAGGGCTGTGCATCCGAGACTTTTATGGAATTTATACTGCTTAGAGACCGAATCGACCTCCATAATCCAATCTGAAGCTTTCTCGATTATTGAGAAAGGTTTTGCAGTGAGATGTTTTTTGCCTTTAGAGCCAACCCGCACAAACTGTATTGGGGGTTTGGAGGATACTGTGGAACCCTTGTTGGAACGAGTCACTGAGAGGCTAAGTACCTCGCGAATAACAGCAAGGACTGTACCGTCCGCGATAAGTGTACCGTCCTTGATCCAAGGCCACCTTGCAGCCAGCTAGAATATATCTAGTGCAAGGGGTGTTGCTACAAAGGGGACATGAACTATCCTCGGCATAGCTCCAACGAGCGAGGTTGCTGGGGTCTGGAAGTGTATGCTGAAAGGCATTTAAATAAAATTTCAGCATCTCTGGCGTCCAGTCATACAACATTACTTTCCAGTGCATTGGAGGAGGAATGCAAAAGTCTCCAATTGTTGTCCAATCATTCTGGCATTGAAGGCCAATAGCGTGAGCCATACTATTGCTGTCGTAATCTCCCCGCAAGAGAGACTTCTTCAAGTCCACATCGCTCATGGTTGTACAGCCATACCCCAGACCAGTGCCATTCTGGCTGATTCCAGTAAGGAACTTTTTGTGGAAGTCTACGCGGGTTTGTAGATCATTTGACTCACTATGGCCACTTACTACGTGCTTCGATATTGCCGGATCCTTGGAATTGCTTAGAATCGAATTTTTGGTTATTCTGGAGTTGGCGTAGAGCAGAGAGGGCAGTTTTAGAGCTAGCCCAAAATTGTGTTTGGACCTGAAGAGAGTCGAGGGGTCAGCTGGTTTGGCTAAGGATAACCAGGATTTTAAACTAGCTGTCGCCAGTGCATCCGGACGAGACAGTTGGGTTTTGGTGAAATCGTAAATAAGAAAGGGCCATGACAAATGTAAAGTTAGATAGTTGTCATAGTTTCAAGCCTTACGAGGGCCAGAAATAAGCAATGCATCTATCTTTTCCAGGCAACTACTGAAATGTTCTATAACATGATCGCCAGAGAGGTCTTTTCCCTGGCAGGTGATTTTCCTGCCAAGAAATTTGAAGTGGTTATTTGGGTCTATAAGGGAGATAATAGAGCCCTTATAGATCAATTTTGGGTCATAGGACGTAAATTTTGTGTATGCGGGCGAGTCCAAGGCAAAAACATTTGCCTTGGACTCGCCCGCATAGACACAAAAGGCAAAATCATAATCGTATCTTGATCGTAATTGGTTGCATCGGTAAGATTAATCAATTTAGAATTTGAATATATTTACTTGTAACGAAACATAATGCCTTGGTTGTGAATCTTAATGGAAGTAAGAATTATAAATAAGATTAAAAAACCGAGTTTACTGCGTGAAGTTTATATCACCCGACGTTTCGGCGATGTTGCAACCGCCGTTGTCGTAGGGTAGACTGAAGGAGCTGTCGATCCATTGCTCCGCCGGTAGGCCGCATACCGCTGCCGCCACTGTGTAGATTATAACGGTGGTGGAGGAGCGGGCTCGATGCGTGCGAATTTCGAAGATCCGCCGAGCACACAACACTCACTGTATCTTGTCTTACATACTTGCGCTCAGCGATGGGCACTCAGAACATTGTAAGAAGAGGATTCCACGTAGAAGAGAGTTTGTAACCATCGTCTCTATTGAAGTTTGCTGTTCTTCTTACTTCAATGGCTTCCCGGATCATGCGAGGGAAGAAAATTGTTCTTTGGATAACACAATGGGATTTTAAAACTGCAGCCAGTGGTTACTTCCGTTATTGAATATATGTTCGCAGATCGCCGATTTTTCTGACTGAACATTTTTAACAGCTTTGATGTGTTCCATCAGTCGAGTGACTATAGACCGTTTCGTTTGTCCAACCTAGGCTGCACAGCTGCACAGCTGCACAGCTGCATTCGACTTTATACACACCCGGGAAGTAAGAACCTAATGTTGTGAATGTAATTAAGAACCTAATCTTGTGAATTGAAGTAAGTGTAGATCTACATGGAGTCAGTTATAGGCATCAGTGCTGGCGCGGAGGACCGACTCATACTGTTTACATGCAGTCAGTCACTCAAAAGTATTTCTTCTGAGCATACGCACGTTACTGAAATCGGTCGGGAAAATGCCTTATTTTTGCTAGTTAAAATTTTCCATATGACATGAGATCTTTACAACGCAGTGTCAGCAACTGAAGTCAGCGATATACTGACTTGAATTAAATTGACAAGATGACAGTACCGAGTAGGTGCTGACTTATTTTAAGTTTGAAGTCAGTGACTGACTCATTGTAAATCATTCTTTAAAGTAACATTTTCATTTACGAAATGAAATATAAAATTTATGGAAGAAAATTGAAATAAAATAATTTTATTGTTTATTTAGAATTGCTATTAAATGTGTAGTTTTAAATAGTTTTATTGCGATACTGACATACTAATTAATATATGTACTTGAAGAACCAAATGACATCAAACTGTCAAATGAATTTATAGGTTAGGAATGACTCTGAAAGAAAACGTTATTTTTAGACAGAAAATCAAAGGAATAATCGTGAAAACATAAAACCAGTTTAAATAATGTGCAAAATACACATAAATTTATTGTTGTTGCAACCGCTTTTCAAATGTTACACATCAATCCTTCATAGTATTTTCCCTACTAGTTGTCGCATTCAAGCTTATAGACTATAGACTAATGCTGGCCCATTGTCGATTGTAGTTGTTTTTAGATTTTCTACATATTCTTATTTTGTTTTTCACAGAACTTTGAATGCGTTTTACCCTCGAACCTGCGGGTCTTTGAGTTGGTGATCACGCCGGAGCTGGAATATCCCTTGGTCTGCATTGGAGCTTCCAAGAAGCCGCTGAGGCTCGATTTGCTCAATATGAATTCAGGTAAGGAAGATAAACAGATAAACAGACAGTTTATGGTTGTCAATTGCTGCCGATCTCGTCCGCCATCCCAGGATGTTATATCCTGGAATGTATCGCAAAGGCTTGGTAGATTGACAGAGACGATCTACCATCTAGTTCCTCCCTGGCCCGGCTGAATCCGACACCAGACCGCAAGGCACTAGGAAGGTGACCCAGTGGGGCTCGACCTTTCCCTGTGTTAACCACCAGGATCAGGTACCAAACGGGTCATTTCTAAGAACAGATGTATACCATCGCTTCTGGATTATTTTTTTTAATTTTTTATTTGTTGAGTGGGGCTTTTCTAAGGTCTTTATGAGCCTTGTAACACTGCGACCATTGCTGATCTATTGTGCTCGCCACCTACTATAGTTCTGCGCTAAGCCTCGTGTCATTTAAGAACCGTAGCAGGCTTTTAGCGCCAGATTGTTTTACCTCCTCAGGTTGGAGGTAGTGACCACCCAGGTGGGTATATCTTTTACGCATCAGCGGGCCACACTCGCACATGAGGTGCTGGGGAGTTTCCTCTGCCCCTTGGCAGAACCTGCACATTTTTGTGTCTTTGAGCTTGAGGTTGAACATGTGTTTGTTCACGCCACAATGCCCCGTGAGCGCCCTTACCACTATGCGTAGATTGTTCCTATTTAGCGATAGGGCCTCACGGGCCGTCTTACGGTCGTAAGGCTTAATAAGCGCTTTGGAATGATTCAACCCTGGCGTGTTGTTCCAGTGGTTGACGGATTGTTCTAAACACATTTGTTTGAGCATTAGGTTTGCAAGGCTTTTTGGTACGCCACAGCAAGGTTCAGGGCCGTATAACGTTCCCTTTGCTCCCGTCCTAGCAAGTTCGTCGGCTTTTTCATTTCCCTCGATTCCTGCATGACCGGAAACCCATCTTAGAATTACCCTGTTCTTTTCGCCCAGGGAATTCAGTAGTGATATGCAGTTTTGCACTAGCTTCGAATTAATGGTATTCGAGGCTAGTGCCATAAGAGCTGCTTTGCTATCCAAATGGATATAGATCCGGTGGTTGGCGTAGTCCTTTTGGAGGTTGATATCCGCACATTCAATAATGGCGTAAACCTCCGCTTGGAATATGGAGGCATATTTTCCCAAGTTCACACTTCTTTCGAAGTTTGGTCGCTCTCCATATATACCAAAGCCTACGTCAAGTCCCGATTTGGACCCATCAGTATACCATTTAAGGCTACCGGCCTCCCATTGCAGTTGGCTTTTTAGCCAGTCGTCTCTGGGCGGCAGTTCCACTGTAAAAAGTTTTCCAAAAGTTTAGGAGTGGGAGCATGGTGTCTGATACCATGTTGAGGGTTGGATTTTCACTGACTCAGATTAACTTCTTCTATTAAGGCTTCTGGATTAACTTCATCTTATCATTGTGGAGACATAGAGACATAAGCCTCTCGGATCACAAGACGGCAGTACGCCATTATTGAGATGCTATTATATCCACAAAAAGTCACTGTTTGGTGTGCTTTATGGACTGTTGGTATCGTTGGTCGATAAATCTCCAAAAATGATGCCGGCCCGACTGTTACAGTCAATGGAAAGCGCTATAGATCCATAATTACTGACTTCCATTCCCTAATAGAATAACATCAATCTTAAAGAGCTTTAACAAGACGACGCAACCTGCCATACAATACATCCCTCAATCAATTTATTGAAGGAAACATTTCATGAGTGCATAATTTCGCATAATGTACCTGTGAATTGGCCTTCAAGGTAGTGTGATTTAATATCTTTGGATTAATTTCTGTAGCGTTATGTGAAGTCGCTAGTCTTCGCTGATAAACCAGAGACGATGGACGACATGGAAGCCAACATTCGCTGCGTTATTGTCGTATACAAACCTCAGCTGCTCGAATTAGTGGTCGAATTTTGAGCCATTGTTAGCCATTTTGAGCCATTTGCCCAGAATCATATTTAAAAACGAATAGTATACAATTATCTTTCCAATAAAGCCAAAACCATGGCTATTATCACGATTTTCTGTTTTCTATATCATTTTAAGTTCGGTTCCTACCTACTGCCTTCTAGACAGCTTACTGCTCTCGATCCCTGGTCGCAGTAGTGATTTTTACTCGCACTCCTTCTCAGTACATGGATCCTGTCTCAGTAATGATTTACCCACACACATGTAAGGACAGGACCGAGCTTGTATTGCTTTAAACGTATGCTTAAGGAAACTTTCTATTGTCTCTATTAAAGTTTGGGGGTTCTTATTTAAATTAACTTCCTGAATCATGCGGTGAAAGTAAAATAATAATGTCTTGGTATTTGCGACGGCCCTGAAATGCGTCCGCCTCGCGTTGGAGGTCGGGTGCGTCGTCGCTATGCGAAGGTAACAGGCGCTCATAAATTTCTCTCCTCCCCGGCCACTTCCTTGCGTCATTATAGCTTTATTACTTTTTTTTTTAAATAATTCATGTTTCATGTTCTCCTGGATTTAAATGTTACATTTGATACAAGCTGCCTATATAAGTGGTTTTATTAATAGTGGGATCTTATTTTTAGCGCTAAACATGCATTCCCATTAGGTTAAGCTTAGCTGTAAGATATTGCTTCAATGCAATAAGATCGCCGATTTGTTTCAACAAATAAATCATTTTATTATTATTCTTCTTATTATACCTCTAAAAAAACATCCATTATATCTTTGTTAGAGGTATGGAATTTTCGTTTTTACGAAACAGATGCGAATTTATGCAAAATTTCTTGAAATTTTAAAAAATGCAAAAAATTGCATCTGAAAAAAGAATTAAAAAAAATTCTCTGCACTTGAGATTAAATACAACAACTTAAGCCTACTTTTATATCGGTCAGCTATTTTACCTGAAGTGGCTGCAAGTCACCACCTTAAATCAAAATATATTACTCGAAAATTTCTCAATAAAATCCTTTCTCTAGAGAACGTTCTCGAAATTCTGAGTAGAGCTCATTGATGAGTATACTCTCTTTCATGCCCTAATGCTTCAATCTATAAACAGCAATGAAGACGCATTTAAGAACATATTCTGGGGGTACTTAATGCTGTCTTTCAACCTCCTATCCGACGGGTCATCACCTATCCGACGGCCTCCACGCATGAAGTGCGAGCCTGGGTAGGACTCTGGCCTTATGGTTAGTTTCCCCTGGGAATCAACCTTCTGGCGCTCCTGGACGGTCTGCGCACCGTGCGGCGTAAGCCAATCGACTGTGCACTCTGACTAACAGTCGGGGGAGTCTGGAAGCAGTACTGTTTCCTATAGAGCGGGGGTGGATGCGCGGACCTTACGGCGACTGCTCTTGAAACGACCATCGGCTACCCGATCCTGGGTGAACAGCCGGGCAAATGATGCCGTGGTCCGCGATAGATACGGTATACACCGTTTCACCGCTTCGTAAGGGAGAGGACCGCGCAAGCGACCTCGAACTCGTAACCAATCGAGAGACCGGAGTAATCTGGTCACAATTGGACGTAAGGGCGTGAGTTTAGGCCCGCCTGGTAACACTCCTGGCTATCTCGCGGTCAAGGCGTTGGCCTCTTACAGGCTTGTGGTGTAGCTAGACGGTGGACTGTTTTGTCCTCAAGTCTTCTGCGCTCACTCCAGGGAGATAGAACGACTAATCGTTAAAACTTCCTGAGGTGACGGGCTCGCCCGCTGTAGTCGACAACCCTAGTTTGTCTTTCAACCTTTGCTGAAGCAGAGCTACAGAGTATTTCGAGCCTAACTAACAGCATAGAAGTAGAACACTTTATTATTAAATATGATGTCACCCGTTACGAATAGAACGATTCTCAATAGTCAAATATTGGAAGTACAACAATGTTAGTTTTTAATTTATATTAAATATAAATTTAAAGTCCATAAAAGAGTTGTTTTATTTCATATATTCTTCTTCTTCTCGAAGTGCCTCTCCATTACTGGAGGTTGGCCGTTAGCTCTGAATACTTTTGTCGGTCTTGCGACATCCGGAAAAGCTGTTCCGTACTGGTGATCCCGGTCCAGTTTTCCACCCGGAGATTCTTAGCACCCCTGACCCATCAAAGGGCCGCCGGGCACTCGGGGCCATGGCTATTTTTGTCTTTTCCATTGCTAACTACTAGGGATATATAAAGCAGTGGTCCCCCGTTGCCTTCTCCACCAGACATTTTAGGTCTATTTAGGACCTTAGGCCTCTGAGACCTCTTCAATCGGTTGCCCAGTTGGGAATGGTTATACCATTGACTCGGTCTTTTGCTATATACTTTTGCTTCCCGTTATAATTAGACCGATATGCAAACGGCGATTGAGTACATTCGGGACACGTC
Organism: Micropterix aruncella; assembly: GCA_944548615.1. Taxonomy (NCBI): domain Eukaryota; kingdom Metazoa; phylum Arthropoda; class Insecta; order Lepidoptera; family Micropterigidae; genus Micropterix; species Micropterix aruncella. Next base: position 5,593,505 of record OX155978.1, read on the forward strand.
CTGTGTCGACCGCAGGTGACTCTAGACTGCATAATTGCACTTTATTCGCTACATTTAATAATTATAATTAATATTTATTGTTGAGAATATTTCATATATGCATATATGCAAATTTTTATTTTTTCCATTTTGTTTCTGTGAAAATTTCCTTCCTCTAATCACTGTATTAATACGCTTTACATTATTGTATTTATTTCAGGCTCAACATGGTTCCACTCAGACGAGTTAGATCCAAATTTGGGTGGTACTTCGACAGTGATACCCAGAACTGACAAACTGCATACTCTTGTTTGCGTCAAGCAGCTCGAAAAAGATGCTGTAAGTAATAATATCTCTTAACCCCTCAGGCCCCGATTGGCCGATATCGGCCACAATACGATTCAGTGTGACGGCCCCGTTTTAATTTTATTTTAATTTCATTTGTTTTATTTTATTATGTTTTATTATGTTAATATGTTTCATTTTAATTATGGGTACAGTGGTTTGGCAGTAATTAATGTTTTGGTGAGACAGTGTCATAATTCAATTTTTTTACTAATTTTTACTAAATTTTTTTGGGACATCAACTTGTCAATCGGCTGAGGGGTTAACACTCTATCCTCTCGGCTGTTGCTGCTAGCGTCTAAGAATAGGCCTTAACCTTTTTAACCTTATACCTTTTTTTCAATAAATTCTTTTCATTCGTACAGGTTTTGGTTTGCTACGAGAAGACAATCGAGATAATCCCTCCGCTGGCCTCTTTACAAAACCGGATGAGGAATAGCATGGGACTGTCCAGACCCGCACAACTCGTCGCAAAGCTAGAATTTGATTTTAATATCGATAGCATTGGTGAGTTTAACAAAAGATGGTGGATTTTAATAAGAATTGGTTTTCAGATTATCTATAAAATAAACACAAACTATGAATGGGACAGTTTTTGGGACCTGATGGGATTTCTGTCATTCTTTCTTAACCCTTGGAGTAAATGGGTATTTTCATGGATGCATCTGTCACTTTTGCAGGATTTTCGGCGACATCGACGGCGCTCGACTTCAAGGACTATAATTCTGAAACTACTACACCAATCATAAAAAGAACAACTGCACAATGATTGCATTGAAATTTCGAATATAGAATATTGAAATATCATTTTGTAAAACAATTAGATAATTATGAATAAATATGAGAACGTCAAAGAAGTGAAAAAGCAATGGCCGACTTTGGCATTTGCGACGCGACATTCAAAGACCCGAAATACTTTATATACACGATAAATGGTACATCTAATCAGTTCAGGGGGACTATATGATGTTGTAGAAATGGTTTTACTTACGATTCGTTGAAATAAACACCGAAAACTACACGAAAAACGTATCCGAAAACGAAACACACGCTCCGCGGATTTTGACGTTTCGGGAAGGCGGGCGTTCAATTTGCAGCGGTCCGTAATAATATGTTACATGGACTGCGCAGTTGCTGCTGCGAATGCTAACAGAGCGAATTTAATTCTGTACCGATCTGCCATACGCATGAAAGAGACAAAATGCTTTCGATGTTAAAAAAAGAGTTCGAAAGCGCGCGCGCCGAGCGGAACCAGATCTGGTCGTATCATACTCAACGGATAATTGTTTCACAACCAGATTTGGTCATATCATACTCAACGGGTTAAAACATCGTTTACACAGAAAATAAAATTTTCACATTTTTCTACAACTATCAACAATAAGATTCTCATAATAAAATACAAACGGAGCTGCAATGGAATTCACCGACCGAAATCGGGCCCATCATATACAATTATTACACTTCTAGGAGGTGAACGGTGGATTCCGGACTAACAACCGGCTGTGGTAGGTTTAGGACAGCTGTCTTGCCACATGTGAGCGTTCAGCTTACCACCCATTCACTCTCCCTTCGAAGCCATAGAATTTGAGATTGCGAATTGCGGTTTTAGATAATTTATCTAGGAAAGAGTTGATTATTTTTCTGGAAAGACCAAGATCTTTAAAGAGGTGAAATAGAGATTTAGCTGGCAGGCCACGAGCGCCAACTTCCACCGCGTGAAGGTGAACTGTGAAGCCGTTCCGGGTGACGGCATTAGCGAGATCATGGTATTTATTTAATTTGTACTCGTCTTTTGGGATATTTGATTCCCATGGAACAGTTAATTCTACGATAAGGGTCACCTTCCGAGATAGAGAGTAAAGAGTTATATCTGGACGGAGAGCTGTGCATCCGAGACTGCTTAGAGATCGAATCGACCTCCAGAATCGAATCTGAAGCTTTCTCGATTATTGAGACAATGCAGTCGCTATGGCCGAACACGGCTAGGATATATAAGATATATAAGATGATTACATTTAAATTTTATACTGTTGAGTTTTCTGCTGTGATATTTAATTTGTAAATATTCTTTAGCCAAGGTACATTGTAATAAATTTTTACAATTTTGTATATCTCAATCGGGTCCCCTCTTTGTCTTCATTGTTTGAGAGAAGCCAGTCCAAGTAATTCCAAGCGATCTTCATAATTTGTATTACTTCATAGCGATCTTCACAGTTTGGTTGCCCGTCGCTGCACCTTTCCCAGGACCTCTACATCTTTACATAAGTAGGAGTTCCAGAGCTGATGGCCAGTTTCAAGAATAGGTCTCACATATGCCTTGTAGATGTTTATAAACACCTCTATCGACAGACATTGACAGGCCTTGTTGGAGTAGATATATTTTTTATTTTTTTTATTTTTATTTTATTTCTGGAAACATGCAGCGCATACAATTGACATACGTGTGCATAAACTTAATGTAGGAAAAAAGAAAAACATTACGCCGATAATCGTTTCCTACGAAAGTAACAGATTTCCGCGTATTACACATTTGGATTTCAGCATATTACACTTAAAAATTAATTGCAAAATAAACTATGCTCATATTAAATATAAAATTAATATAGAAAACTAATATAGAAAACCGATGGGAGAGGTAGGGAATTGGAAGTGATTAGGAAGAAGGAGTTAGACGATGGTATGTGTATATGTATATAGATATAAATAAAGATATAGATAGGTCGTATAGTGGATATATAGATACAGATATTTATTGATGTTTATAGATATTTATAGATATATAATAAATATTAATATATATTTATAAATATTTGTAGTAGCTACTGATATGTTGCATGAAAGTATATAACTAAGTACGATAGGTATTAACAAGCTCGTTAGGTGTAATCAATTTGAATAATTCCTTAACGAATGTCGGTTGGTTGAGGTCGAAAATGTCGATGGTGGAGAAACGAGAGTCATACGTGCACATCAGCCTATAAGCGATGGAATTTTTCCCGTAGTTGGTATTGGCACGAGAGACCTCAAACGTGCGTGAATTGCGAATTAATTGCGGAGGAACGAAAAAACGCAAGTTTTCAACAAGGTATGGACTATCTATGGTATTGTGGATAACTTTGTGTAACAGTACCATATCAGCCACAGTGCGTCGGTCTTCTAGAGCTTGAATACCGAAGTGGTCCAGTCTGCTCTCGTACGTAGGAAGACCGAAGCATCCGCGATAATTGATGTGTTTTAAAAAACGCCTTTGGATACATTCTATCCTGCTTCTGTAGACCGAATATTGCGGATTCCAAATTGAGGACGCAAATTCCAACGTACTGCGAACGTAAGCGAAATATAACATCTTCAGGACATTTATATTAGAGAAAGGTCTTGAGATACGGGTCACAAATCCTAGTGTTCTCAAAGCTCGGCTAACCATACTTTCTATATGCTGATCGAAAAGCAACTTATGATCAATTTGTACTCCGAGGTCGCGAATACATTTTACATTAGGGATCACTTCACCATTAATGTGATAACTGAACTGCACCAAGTCTCTCTTACGGCTGAAGCTTATACTGTTACATTTAGTAGCATTTAGAGAGAGTTTATTAAGTACGCAGTAGTGAGACAGGCGGTCGATATCCTCCTGTAACCCGAGGCTGTCTGCCACGTTAGTCACCTCAGCATAGATTTTCAGGTCATCCGCGTATAAAATGTGACGACCAGCTATGAAACAAGAACTAATATCGTAAAGATAGGCGTTGAAGAGCAGAGGACCCAAGTGTGAACCCTGCGGTACCCCGGACGGAATTGATGCAAAGTTCGACCTGAATCCTCCAACAATTAACAGTGGATGTCTTCTTTCTGTTGACAGTTTGTCTGCAAGACAGCATTTTAGCGTTTCATCGGCACGGTGTTCAAGGGAGATCGCTTAGGACTGATGAAATCACTCAGAACATCGCCGATGAGTCTAGATCGTACCGACTTCTCGGAGCTGACAAGTAAGTCATTTTTAGTTGATTTCGCCAAGCAAGACCCACTGATCTGCCTGAAAATCCTGGCTGTCCATCGTCAAACCGGCTGACCCCTCTAATGGACTGTAGAAACAATAGACTCTAGAAACAAAGTACTCTATACTCTCCCATTGAGCAGTCATTGCACATGGACAAGTATATGCTTCTTTGTCCTCTGCTCGAGTAAGATGAAAGTTCTCGGCTTGACAATGAAAGATTGCTATTTTTTCAGCTTACCCTTCGAGTAGTGGCATAATTTCATTGCCACGCTCATCAAAATGTACTATTACTGTGGAACTACTATAGCAATCATAAAAAGAATAACTGTGCAATAATCGCATTGAAATTTCGTATATAGAATATTGAAATCTCATTTTGTAAAACAATTAGATAATAAATAAAATAAAATACAAACGGAGCTGCCATGGAATTCACCGACCAAAAAATCGGGCCCATCATATATAATTATTACACTTCTGGGAGGTGAACGGTGTATTCCGGACTGACGACCGGCTGTGGTAGGTTTAGGACAGCTGTCTTACCACATGTGAGCGTTCACCTTACCACCCATTCACTCCCCCTTCGAAGCCATAGAATTTGAGATGCAGAAATTGCGGTTTTAGATAATTTTTCTAGAAAGGAGTTTATTATTTTCCTGGAGAGACCAAGATCTTTAAAAAGGTGAAACAAAGATTTAGCTGGCAGGCCACTAGCGCCAACTTCCACCGCGTGAAGGTGAACAGTGAAGCCGTTCCGGGTGACGGCATTTGCATGAATAAATATGAGAAAGTCGAAAAAGTAAAAAAAAAACTCGGCATTTTTTACTTGTCTTATGGAAAAATACGGGACCCTATTTAGAAATTGTAAATACTATTGTGATTCTTATTAGATTCTATATCACAGGTAAGATTTCGTTTTCCTTATTTACATACAAAAATATTTAGATATTAGCTCATAGAAACCAATAAAAATTTTGATGATTTCTCAACAAAAAAAAATGATGATGTTTGACAATGGAATTTTACCAGAAATATCCGCGAAATGACGCGCGAAATTATTCTAGCGGCCGTCTATGTATCTATGGTAATTATGAGATATGGGGTTTGGATTTTAGGATGCGTTCGAATTAGAAAATAATATTATTGTGCTCTCCGGGAGCAAGCCGCCAATATTGGTCGTTACGTAGTCAACGGTGTTCTGATGTGCAACCCAATTTGGTCGTTACGTAGCCGAAGGGTTAAAAAATTATTTTCGTTTTCTACATACTTTGTTTCACCGCTTCGTAAGGGAGAGGACCGCGCAAGCGACCTCGAACTCGTAACCAATCGAAAGACTGGGGTAATCTGGTCGCAATTGGAAGTAAGGGCGTGAGTGTAAGCCCGCTGGGTAACACTCCTGGCTATCTCGCGGTTAAGGCGTGCTTGCTATGTGGCGGAGCTTGACGGTGGACTGTTTTGTCCAAGTCTTCTGCGCTCACTCCAAGAACATACAACGACTAATCGTTAAAACTTTCTGATTTGACGGGTTCGCCTGTTGTAGTTGACAAATCTAGTTTTTAAATTCAGCTGCCCACTTTTTAACGGTTGACATGAAAAGAGTCCCCGTAAAGTTTTGTCAACTTCTGATTTTCTTTCTTGATTTCTGTTTTTCTTTCTTTTCTGAATTTCCTTAGGGGTTAATCTATCCAAAACCAAGAATTTTATGACCGCACATTATTTAAGTTTAAAACGTCTTATAGCAGATGGCGCTAGCGACATTTGTAGCGTTCCAAATTTTGTTTTATTGAAAGGATAAGTTGGCATCTAATTGTTTATTTGTATGGAGTTATTACCAGGGCAGCGTTAACTAAACCGTTGAACGATTGTTAGGTTTTTCATTATAGCCTTAAATGGTATACTGATGGGTCCAAATCGGGACTTGACGTAGGCTGTGGTATATATGGAGAGCGACCAAACTTCGAAAGAAGTGTAAACTTGGGAAAATACGCCTCCATATTCCAAGCGGAGGTTTACGCCATTATTGAATGTGCGGATATCAACCTCCAAAAGGACTACGCCAACCACCGTATCTATATCCACTCGGATAGCAAAGCAGCTCTTATGGCACTAGCCTCGAATACCATTAATTCGAAGTTAGTGCAAAACTGCATATCACTACTGAATTCCCTGGGCGAAAAGAACAGGGTAATTCTAAGATGGGTTCCCGGCCATGCAGGAATCGAGGGAAATGAAAAAGCCGACGAACTTGCTAGGACGGGAGCAAAGGGAACGTTATACGGCCCTGAACCTTGCTGTGGCGTACCAAAAAGCCTTGCAAACCTAATGCTCAAACAAATGTCTTTAGAACAATCCGTCAACCACTGGAACAACACGCCAGGGTTGAATCATTCCAAAGCGCTTATTAAGCCTTACGACCGTAAGACGGCCCGTGTGGCCGTATCGCTAAATTTTTATTATTTTTTTATTATTTATTAATTTACAATAACTTCATATAATATGTCATATAAACACCATTTACATAATATGGTTGAGTTGGGAGAGATTGAGCACATCCTATGGTGAAATGTTTATCCGCATTCCTAACTAGGTCAGAGACCCGTATCTAGGGATGCTGATTTTTGTTTAATTGTATCGACGAGCTGACTCTTTTGATATTCTGAACTTAAGTTGTATTGCATGATACATAAGAATATATACATATATACATACGCATACATACACACATACATAAATATATATATATACATACCTACACATATATATACATAGCAAATAATACACGAGATTTGGTGTATTATTTGCTATGTATATATATGTGTAGGTATGTATATATAATAAATAAATAGGAACAATCTACGCATACTGGTGAGGGCGCTCACGGGGCATTGTGGCCTGAACAAGCACATGTTCAACCTCAAGCTCAAAGACACAAAAATGTGCAGGTTCTGCCAAGGGGCAGAGGAAACTCCCCAGCACCTCATGTGCGAGTGTGGCCCGCTGATGCGTAAAAGATACACCCACCTGGGTGGTCACTACCTCCAACCTGAGGAGGTAAAATAATCTGGCGCTAAAAGGCTGTTGCGGTTCTTAAATGACACGAGGCTTAGCGCAGAACTACAGTAGGTGGCGAGCACAATAGATCAGCAATGGTCGCAGTGTTACAAGGCTCATAAAGACCTTGGAAAAGCCCCACTCAACAAATAAAAAATAATAGGTTTTTCATTAACGATTTTAACAAAAAACACGCAAGACGTCTACTGCAAAAATTCGTATAAACTACTTGAGAGAACAAGTTAAAATTTGTTATACAAACTAATGACAAGTGCACACAAGCAGAAAATATATATTTTTGCTTATAGGAACGCCATCTTTGTGTCAGGCCAAGAAGTTTTCACTTTACCGTCGTATATAAGTATATCTATACTAATATTATTAAGAAAAGTAATGTTTGTAAGTTTGTGACTTTGTATCTAGGGGGTGATCTCTGAAACTACTCATCGGATTTCAAAAATTCTTTCACTAATGGAAAGCTCCCCTATCGACGTGTGCTTTAGGCTATTTTTTATTGCGATTAAAATACATTTTCAATAAGAAATCACCATATTTGTAAATCAAGTCGGAGAACAGCATATATCTAACTTTTATATTTATGCTACAATAACTGCTTTTATGTCACAAAAAAATTAGGAAAAATAATTGGGCAGTGTTTGTTGAAGACATTAGCAATAAAATAAGAATCCTTATCAAAATAGATTTACCTATTATCACAGGTCCTAAATAGATATGAAATTATCTAATTACTGTAAGTTTTTAGGTGGTATAGTTATAGGGATATCTTGAAATTAGTGACGCGTGCAAGCACCTCGAAATACTTAGGTCAGCGTACAGCGGAAGGCAGCGAGGGTCGCGTCGCGAGGAACAAGACTCGTACGTCTATAAGTGAAGCCGCGGGCAATAACTAGTACCTTGTAAACTTATATGTCAACCTTATTAACTTAAGCTGCATTTTCTCTAACGATGCGGAGTATGTTTCCTCTGAGCTGAAGCAGTACTCGAGGAGACGCCTAACGTGAGTAGTGTAAATTAGCCATGTTGTATTGATATTGCTGAGAATTAAGCTGTATCTGGGAATAAAACCTAAGGTTTTTCGCGTGCACACAGATTTCTTTGATATGTTAGTGAAACGAGCGGCGGATTTTGTTGTTGGTGAATTTCTTAACCTCTTTTTAATATGGTGTTTGTTTTATGTTCACAGGGCGGTTGTTCTCGAGTCGCATATGCTCAAAAGCGGCACTCTCTCCAGCGAGGAAGGCAACGACCTGTATATCCTGGCTGGCCACGAAGCCTCTTACTGAGGTCACACTTTCGCAACGCCCTGTACCTCCAATTACTAATTTTTAATCCGATTATAGCTTTATTCGACAGATTGAAATTATTAAATAATTATTAGACAAGTAGTGGATGCATCCCTAACTCTATTTTTAGTAAACGATAGATGAAAATCAAATATAATATGTAATATATTAGATTATAGTATTTTTCGGATTTTTAAGGTGGAGTTGGATGGTTTACTGTGCTGATTGAACCCCTTTTGAATGTAGAATTAATTGCCTTCAGATGCGGAGAGGTTTTGTTATGAGAAAGTGGAGTCATCTTGAGAAGGTTTTCCTCAGAATGCAAAGGTTTCTAAATCGGTAGCTCAGCAGTTACAAAAACCTTTATGGGTCGCACAGGCAATGGACAGACCTATGGGGATCCTATATTATATAAAAAAGTACTTTCTTTCTGCGCACTCTTCCGGTTAAATGGAAAAACAGGCATCAAATACTTTAACAACCCCCGTATTCTGAAGCGTTCGATACCATAGACGATTGTCGTCACTCAACGATATTTGCGATTTGACAGTCCTTCAATCGTCAGAAGTAAGATTAGGAAAGACGACAGCACATGAGGTGTCGTCTTCATGTCGTTGCTCTAGGAGATTGCTGGAAAATGGCAATAAAAATCCCCATTCAGCGATAATTACCGACTTTTCCCACCCAAGACGATTGAAGTTTGACTATAACGCGGAGAAATAAGGATATTTGATTTAATAAATAAAGGACGCGATCCGAATTGTCCTTAGCTCAAAGCACTAAGCACGCTCAGAGCCTGCTCCGAATTGAGTATACGTTGCTCACTGCTAAACAGCAGACCCCGTCCAATCAGAATAAAAATAAAATAAAATACAAACGGAGCTGCCATGGAATTCACCGACCGAAATCGGGCCCACCATATATAATTATTACACTTCTGGGAGGTGAACGGTGGATTCCGGACTAACGACTGGCTGTGGTAGGTTTAGGACAGCTGTCTTGCCACATGTGAGCGGTCACCTTACCACCCATTCACTCCCCCTTCGAAGCCATAGAATTTGAGATGCCGAAATCGCGGTTTTAGATAATTTTTCTAAAAAGGAGTTTATTATTTTCCTGGAGAGACCAAGATCTTTAAAAAGGTGAAACAAAGATTTAGCTGGCAGGCCATGAGCGCCTACTTCCACCGCGTGAAGGTGAACAGTGAAGCCGTTCCGGGTGACGGCATTTGCGAGATCATGGTTTTTATTTAATTTAACACAAAAACCGTACTGGTAGTTATAGATTGATAGTTTTAATATAGAATGTGTCCTCCTTTTGGGTCTGTAGGCATAGAATTTACCAGGTTTTGACAGCTTCCTTTCAATTCATCATCATGAAACCAGACTTAAATTATTGCACTGATTGTCTTGGTTTTTCGTTGATCCATTTTGGAAAGCCGATTTTTGCAAATGGCCCAGAGGTTTCGATCGGGTTGAGGTCTATATATTGGTCCGACTATGATGACCAATATATTGCTATCTCAAACCATATGATATAAGAGCTCCACAAGGTTTATTCTTCTAACGAGGGAATTTTCTTCTAACAGGAGATTGCCCCCATGATCTCCCCCGATCTCAACCCCGATCTAAACTCCCCCGATCTCAACCCAATCGAAAACCTCTGGGCCATTTGCAAAAAAGGCGCTCCAAGATGGATTTTACATCGAAAACCAAGACGATCAGTGCAGTAATTCAAGTCTGGTTTCACGATGATGAACTGAAAGGAAGCTATCAAAACCCGGTAAATTCTATGCCTGCAGACGCAAAATAAAGACACATTCTATATTAAAACTAACAATCTATAACTGCCAATACTGTTTTTGTATGTTTATGTCCAATAAAGCACTTTGCAAAGAGAAACATTCTTTGTTTCATTAATTTGCACGGTACTGTAGTTTGACAGTGGATTTTTTCTTGTCCGCTAAGTCTTTAGAGTTCACTTCATGGGAGACAGGACGACATGATGTCATTATTACTTCCTGGGGTGACGGATTCGCCCGTTGTAATTGACACCTCACTCTTCAGTGCTGTTAGCGGAGTTTGACTGTGGATTGTATTATCTGCAAAGTCTTTACGTTTACTCCATATGAGATGGAATGGCTCGATTTCGTTATAACTCCCTGGAGTGGCGGGTTCGGTCGTAGTACCCTCGAAAAGTACACCAAGTCTTGTATGAGTATCGGGCATATTTATCCGCATGGTAAACCTCCAACTTCGTTCGTTAAAGAAAGCTCAGTCTTTTCGCGTCAATCTGTAACCGTATTTGATAATATCCCTCCCCTGTGATAATAACAGAATAATAATAATAAATTATTATTAATAATAATATAAAATAGAAGAGTGTTTAAAAGTTACAATTTTTCGCAACGTCTTAAAGTAGATGGCGCTAGCGTCGTTTGGAGCGATCGAAATTTTGGTTTATTGAAAGGACAAATTGACATTTCTTTATTGTTTATTCGTTTAGGGTTATTAACAGAGCTCTAACTAAACCATTAGTCGTTAAACACCGACCTGACGTTATTTGTTAATGATTTAACTTTAGAGTTAACTTTAAAATTATTATCAGACTTAACTTTTGTTACATTAATGTTCTGGAATATGTTAAAAAGATGTTAAGATGCCACTGGTAATAATCATACAGTAATACCGTGCGCCACTGGGCTATTCTTATTCTCCGTCGTTCCCTCATTACTGAGGATCGTGGCCACTAGACAACAGTTTGCCTACGAGGCTCCTCCACTTCGACCTGTCTTCTGCATGGCGGGTCGCAGATTGTATTGACCCTTTCTTCTTCCCTCCACTTGACCCCCGGAAAGCATTTTCTCCAGATTCTCTGGGTTTCTCCTGGCAACATGACCGAAGAACTGCAGCACCCTTCTCATGCATACGGTGGAGAGCCTCACTTGGATGCCGAGTTCTTTCAGGACAGATTTGTTGGTGCGGCGTGCTGTCCATGGGATTCCTAGCATTTTACGCCAACACCACATCTCCAGTGCATCGATTTTGGTGCGTATCCGAGCCTTCAGGGTCCATGTCTCCGTTGCATAGAGAAAGATCGAGAAAACCAGAGCTCGAACCAGCCTGATCTCAGTCCGCTTAATTATACCCCGATTCTTCCTCAGCCTTTCTAGCTGCTCATGGCCGATCTTGCCATCTGGCTTCTGCGTGAGACCTCCTTTATCCTCCTTGTCTATAGTTTTAATACGACACCCTTAATTAAACAATTATTGAAATAGCATATTTGATTATTGAAATAGCATTATCGCATTATCATGTTAGCTTTCGATAACTTCTTATCGAATCAACTGTTAATGAAGTTGACTTTCAGGCTAGCAAAATTTAACGATTAGTAAAGTTGACGATTTGATTACTGTGCCCAGCACTGGTAATTACTAATTTTGATGAACCAGCTTTCGATCGCAAACCAGTAGCATTGCTTTCCCTATACTTAATTGCTATAAATGAAAGCGGATTAATTCTGGCAATATTAATTATATTAATGATTATTGCATTTATTTATTTTTTTAAGGACTGCTTTGTTAATAAATTTATATATTTTTATGTCGACATTTGACAAAAAAATATGAGATTTTTATCTTTATTTTTGCATGTCGAGCTCACAACTCTTCTAATGTTATTATTTAAGTCAGTGGATCTGATTTTTCACAATTTTAGAGCATTTGCGCTCCATTTGTATATATTATTTATTTCATTTTTATCCCTTTATTTACCAAACTTGTTAATTTAATTAATTATTGTAGTGATTTAATATTCCATTTGTTTCTTGGTTCGATTTAAAATTTGCTAAAATGCTTGTTTGTAAGAATCGGTAGTTCTAAAAACAAAAACAAATTTAAAAAATCTAATGTGAAATTACGGATATTTTTGGTCAATATTTTTGGTAGCCAGCACGAGAGGATATTTTCTGAAAATGTGCATTTGTTGTATATAGAGATAGGCGGTTTGAGGAAAAGAGAGAAATGTGTAATTTATTTAATAAGAAATCTATTTAAAATCTTAAATACAGTATAATATTCTCCGATTTGGTGTTTTATTTAATGAATTTTGATTGTTTATTGCTGTTGTGACAAGAGCTTATGACTGCACAGTCCATCCTTAACAATGGTGCGCACTTGCGTCTTGGCCGCGGCGGCCAACAAGATACTGCTAAATGTATGGAATCGCCTTCGACCGCGCGCCAAGTGCCAAGAGCCTGACTGCGATTCCATACATTTATAGTATCCGTTGGCCGCCATGGCCAGGCCGCAAGTGCGCACCGGGGCCTAGTTTTCTTTTTCTCCTTTATTAGAGTGGACAGGTGGGTTTAAAAATGGACAGTGCTTGGATTGACTGATGGGGGGGGGGGGGGGGGGAGAGGAAGACGGCGTAGTCAAAACCGAATGGAATGTTCCAAAATTAATGTATTCGAGGTATAACTTCTGTCTAAAAAGTTCCAGGAATTTAGAATTTAAAAAGATTCTGTTAATGATTTAAAAAAAAAAAAAAAAATCTTAAGTTGGTAGAACTGTCTTTATTTACTCTATGCCTAGAATGCGCGCGAACTGTCAGCCATTTTGATTAGAACAGCAATTGAATTGTACGCCGATGTTCTACTAACACTTTGGTGCGGGTCGGACGCGTTTGTCGTAATCGTCCTCGTTCTCGTGGCGGTATGTGTTTGTGCCGTCTGTGAAATTGTGGGTTGCGATATTTGTGAGTAACATATATATTATTTGTAAACGCCATTACGGTGAAGCTCTAATTTCACAGAGTGAGCGGCTTTTTGTTCCTTTTTTTTGTGGCTACCCCCCTGTTAGTTTTTTCTTTTAATTTTATTTTCCCGTGACAAGTATGCGTAATAAAAAGCCAGTTTAGTCGGCGCGATGGAATTAGGATCTGTGGGACCGGTGCGCCCCGGCACACCGGTCCCATCACTGGGTTTCATTCCAGAAACCAATCCCTGTTCTCCCATGTCCTCTGAAGCTATGGATGCATCGTTAAACGTCGCATCGGTAGTGGAAGTTAATACCATTCCTCTTCCTAAACCCTCTCCCTCTCCGCCACCTCCGCCCAATAGATACCTTGATGGTGCCAAAGGCCATAGCATACCTTCAATATTCCCCGCCAGCAAACACCGAGGAGGAGCTCGGTGCTGCTAGAGGCAATATCAATCCAATTGGCATTGGCAAACTTTTATTTGACTTTAAAGTAGCAGGTATTGGACGCAACCGCATAGAGGTTGCTTTTAGGACAGGAAAAGATGCAAACGCTTTCACCTCTCTTACTCTTTTAGCCCAACATAATTACAACGCGTTCATACCACATTCAGCGCTGGTTTGATCAAAGGTATCAAAATCTCCCTTACTGATGACGAGTTGATCGAAGGCTTTAATGCAAGCAACTCGATCAAAGTTCGTAAAATTCGACGCCTAAACTATAGGGCTAAGTCGAACGGCGAGTCCGTTTGGAAACCCTCCCGCACGGTTGTTGTTACCTTTGAAGGCCAGATACTCCCCGAAAAGGTTTATCTTTTTTATAACTCCTTAGTAGTTGAGCCGTACGCCTTACCAGTTTTTCAGTGCCTGAATTGTTGCCGATTCGGGCATAGCCGAAATACTTGACGCTCTCGAAGCATTTGAAGTGCGAAGCGGCGGGTCTCCCGCCGCCTCCGTCATTGTATGTGAGTAACTATCACTTGATAGTTACTTCTCTTTAATTCCTCTAAAAAAAATCTATCTGTCTTAATTTTACCTATATCTCATTTATTTTTTTTTTACCTTTCCTAATATTTTGTATTATAACATATTAATATACCTGTAATAATATGGGTGTAATAATCCAATGGAACTGCAGATCAATCCTCGGAAAGAAATCCGAATTCATGAATCTCCTTGACGTTCTCAATGTGGATATCGCAGCACTAAGCGAAACTTGGCTTAGTACATCCGTCGTGTTCAATATTCCTGGCTTTTCCTGCGAACTCGGATCGAAGAGATGGTCACGGAGGCTGTCTCATTGCCATAAAGAACTCTGTTCAATTTACAGTAGTTCCTGTGCCCTCACCAGGCCCTAATGCACAGGTTACGGCGGCGAAAGCCAACAGGATAGTGTTCATCTCTATATACATCCCACCTTGTATAGTCGTCAGAAACAGCTGGTGGGATTCATTGCTCTCATCCTTTAAATGTCCAGTTTTCATCCTGGGAGATTTTAATGCTCACTCAGGAGTGTGGGGTTGCGCGGTTTCTGACCGACGTGGTTCTGCCCTCTTTGAGATGATGTATGCTCATTGCCTTTGCATAATCAACGATGGATCGCCCACCTTAGTGACCGGACCCAATGAGAGGCCCTCTGCCGTTGACCTTTCATTTTGCTCGCCGTCGCTTGCTCTGATATCCTCCTGGCGCACCCTCCCCGACCCACTGGGTAGCGACCACTTTCCTATTTGTATAGAATTGGATCAGGAACTCTCTCGACGTAACCTCCTCTGCCGACGGTCCCTTTTCAGAGTGGATCGGTCATCCGACAAATTTGGTTTTTCCTGAGAGACCTTGAGGTTGCAGCTACAACGCTTCCTCCTAATATACAGGGACATGAGGATGAATGCTACGACGCATTTGTTGAATGCATTTCTGAGTGCGCTCGGAGACACATTCCCTCGACGACGGGACGCACGTCGACTCCAGCTTCACCTCCGTGGTGGGATAAGGAGTGTACGCAGGCGGTCGCATCCCGGAAATTTTCCTTCCAGACGTATCGGCGTAACCTATCTTCTGTAACGTGGAATGAGTACAAGAAGTCAGCCACCGAATGCAAGCGGCTCCTAAAACGCAAGAAGAGAGAAGGCTGGAGTCGCTTCTGCACCAGTCTCTCTCCCAATACACCCGCCTCCTCTGTATGGGCAATGGTGAAGCGATTCAGAAAGGGACTAAATCAACAACATAATAACGCCATTCCGGACCATGTACTGGAAGACTTTTCTGACAACCTAGCCCCGCCCCATTGCCCCAACGGTAATGAGATTCTTTCTCCTCCGCTGAGTGAAGACAGGTGCCCTCTTTTTGACACTCTCTCTTTGGAAGGTCAGTTCATACCCGAGGAACTTCAGGCAACTCTTCGCCAGATGAAGGACAGCTCGCCCGGAGAGGATTTAATCCCATACTCGTTTCTATCCAGTGCCCCGCAGCCTGTCACCGATTATCTTGTGCAACTGCTCAACGTATTTTTTAATATGGGAAGACCTTCAGCATGGAGGAGCCAGATCATTATTCCTATTCCTAAGCCTTCTACCGGTCCGTCGACCCCAGCTTCTGCACGATCATATCGGCCTATCGCACTGTCCTCGACGCTCTGTAAAATTTGTGAGCATTTACTGAAGAATCGCCTGGAATGGCACCTCGAGTCGTCCCGGAAAATGTCCAAGTCCCAATTCGGGTTCCGCAGTGGCCGGGGGACTTTGGACAATATAGGCATCCTTACTACGGATATACGCCTGGCGCAGATGAGAAAGGAGTATCTGGTCGCTGTATTCCTGGATATTAAGTCTGCTTACGATAATGTCCAAGTTCCCATTCTTCAATGCAGGCTCACCAAGATAAGGGTTCCTGCTAATATGGTGCGATTTATCTGCAATATACTCAGAGAAAGGCGGTTGACTATTCAATCGCCCTGTATATCGCTCAACCGCACAGTATTCAAGGGCCTCCCTCAAGGTAGTGTCTTGTCTCCGTTGCTATACAACGTTTACACAAACGATCTCGAAAGGACGTTGTGCAGTATTGCCGAATTCTGCAATATGCTGATGATGTGGTGCTGTACCAATCGTCGCCCTCGCTCGAGACGGCAATAGTTAGGGTATCAAAGGCCCTTGAGTCCTTGGACTCATACCTCACCGATTTGGGGCTGGAGATCTCCCCATCGAAAAGTAGGTACGGCGGTGATTTTCTCAAGGCGTAGAATTCCTCCTAACTTACGTATTGGGTATAATAACATATCTATCCCGCTCAGATCTCAAGCGACCTTCCTGGGTGTTACCATCGATAGTAAGCTACTTTGGGCTCCTTACATCGATAAAGTGTCCACCCGAGGAGAAAAAACCCTTAATATCATAAAAGCAACGTGCGGGATTTGGTGGGGATCCCACCCTACTACCCTTAGACTCCTCTATAACGCACTTGATAAGGTCTCAAATCGATTATGCTACTTTTGTCACATATCCTCTCTCCAAAGCGTGTCAGTCGAAATTGAATACCCTACAATATAAAGGACTGCGCCTGATTCTTGGAGCTATGAAGAGCTCTTCTACCAATGCCCTTCAGGTCGAGGCTTCAGAGGCCCCAGTAGATATGAGGTGCCAGAGCCTCGCCGATAGGTTTTACCTTAAGCGCCTGGCAATGATCTCACATCCGCTGGTGCCCAAACTTACGATTCTGTCATCGTTATTGAGCACCGCCTCCACTCCAGCAGCCAAACTCCCCCTCCTATGCAAGAGCCATCGGTGGCTAAACCGTCAGTCCGACATCATACACCGGTACACGATCCCGCTCAACTTCTGTCTGTCACTAGAGCTGCTGTTCCTCGAATATTCCACCAATCCGTTCTAATGAAAAAGAAACCCGGTGAATATCAGCCTGATAATGGTCCTCTCTTCAACGAGCTCATTGATAGGAATTGGCCAGGGTGGAATTATATATTCACAGACGGCTCTAAAGCAGACGATGGCTGCTATGTTGACGCCGCGGTTTTCCATATGAACAGCGATAACCAGATTCTCATACGACTTCCAAGCATAGCCTCGATCTACACGGCAGAGAGTATCGCCATACTGAAGGCGCTACAACTTATCGAGTCGTCTGATTTAAAATTTACTATAATCTTCACCGACTCGTTAAGCCTTATCCAAAAACATGGATTCCCTTCTCTCAACAACAAGCCATCCCACATTGAGAACGAAATTCGACAGAGATATTGTAGTTTGGAGACGGATGGTTTTCGTGTGATTCTCTGCTGGATACCTGGTCACGCGAACGCTGCCAGAACTTTCGGTGGTACTGCCGAGTGCCGCCTACCACTCTCGGACCTCTTCCCTGTTATAGATAAAAAGCTCACTAAAAAATGGGCTCGGAGGTGGCAAGAGTCCTCATTGGTCAAAGGTAAGAGATACTCTCAAATCCAAACAGAAATAAGGACCAAACCCTGGTTCTATCACCTACCTTTCACCCGTAAGGAAATCTTCACCCTCTGCAGGATGCGCATCGGTCATTGCTGCACTCCCGCTCACCTCAACCGAATACATGTCCTCCCTTCTCCTCAGTGCGACTGCGGTCATGCGTTTTGCACTCTGGACCATCTCTTCTTTAATTGTCCCATTGTTAATAACTATCCTAACTTCATTTCGGACCTCTTAAATCTCAAAATTCAGCTCCCTATTAGTATAGACTTTTTATTATCTCTCAACTCCCCCAATGTCTACAAAATCATCTGTAAATTTATTAAACTCAACAGTATGTCCCTTTAATAATAATTAATGAATGTTCCTCCATAGAGTGTTTGTGTGTTAAACGTATATATGTATTTCACTATATCTATTATTATTCGATTTTGTGTTCCCGACGGAGTGATGTCTTAATTGTTTCAGTGACGTCCACTAACACAAAAAAGTTTCCTGCTATTTCAACGGCACACTTGGCAGAAATCACCCTCTTTGGGTGGAGCCATCAAACAAAAAAGAAGAAGAATTGTACGCCTTAGTAGTGCGTCACGATTTTCAAAATGAACCAAAGTATTGAACAAAGAGTTTGCCTTAAAATTTGTGTTGCGAACGGATTTTCGTGTGCCAATTCCCTAAAAATGTTAGAAAAGGCTTATGATGAATTAGTTCTATCCAAAACACGGATCTACGAGTGGTACAAAGCATTCAAGGAGGGCCGAGAGATCGTCGAAGACAACCCTCATTCCGGGCGACCTTCGACCTCTTCAAAAGACGAAAATATCGAAAAAGTCAAGGAAATTGTGCTCCGTAATCGCCATTCCAGCTTAAGAGAGATAGCACTTGACCTGAACCTGAAGTCTCATGAGTCCATTCGCTCGATTTTGGTAGATAAATTGTGCATGAGACGTATCGCCGCTCGGCTCGTTCCAAAGGAGTTGAATTTTCTACAACAACAGTACCGCAAACAAACTTCTTTAGACATGTTGGATCGCGTCGATTCTGATCCCACATTCATAGAACGCATTATAACTGGCGATGAGACATGGGTCTACGAATTTGATATGCAAACAAGTCAACAGGCATCCGAGTGGAGGACAAAAAACGAGCCAAAACCGAAAAAACCACGACAAAGTCGTTCAAAAGTCAAAGTGATGCTCATGGTTTTCTTTGATATTCGCGGTTTAGTCCATCACGAATTCGTTCCAGAAGGACTAACGGTCAATAAGGATATTAATGCCCGTTTTGATTTCAATATTATTTGGCCG
Organism: Micropterix aruncella; assembly: GCA_944548615.1. Taxonomy (NCBI): domain Eukaryota; kingdom Metazoa; phylum Arthropoda; class Insecta; order Lepidoptera; family Micropterigidae; genus Micropterix; species Micropterix aruncella. The sequence continues at coordinate 5,612,704 of OX155978.1, forward strand.
TTTTGAAGCGTTTACGTGAGAAAATCCGTCAAAAACGGCCTGAATTGTGGATCAACAATTCGTGGATTTTCCACGACGATAATGCACCGTCGCATAGAGCAGCAATTGTGACCGAATTTAAGGCCAAAAACGCGACAAATAGGTACAATTGATCAACCACCGTATTCACCGTATTCGTCAGACTTCTTTCTGTTCCCAAAACTAAAATTGCCTCTTCGTGGTACCCGTTTTGAGTCCATAGAGTCCATTAAAGAAAATTCGTGGAAGGAATTGAAGGCTATACCGAAAAACGCCTACAAAAATTGTTTTGAAGATTGAAAAAACGCTGGCGAATGTGTGTTGCATCAAATGGGGACTACTTTGAAGGTGATAAAATAAACATTGACGATTAAACGAAAATTGTGTGTTTTATTTAATAATTCCCGGTACTTTTTAGACAGAGTAGTATATTCGATATTCGAGGTATCAGCAAAAGTGGTTTACTTAACCCTTTGAGACATATGTTCCATAAATTAAAAATAATTTTATAAATTATCGAATACGAATAACTTACCTATACATTTTATAAAATCGAAGACTATCATGGTTGTTTGACATTATAAATAGGATAGAAAACGAATTTATAATTTATTATATGGCTCACCTAAAATTCATAAGGATAATGCACCATTGAGAACGATTATAATTTTAAACCAAATCGACAGCCCCACATATCCTCTGTCAAAACACTTGGCTGGTGTCCTCCAACTGCTTACGGGCAAAACGACGTCTTACGTGAAGGACTCGCGACATTTCGTAAGCATCATTAAAAGCTTAAAACTGGCCGAAGACGAAATAATGATGAGCTTTGACGTCGAATCTTTATTTACGAATTTGCCCACTTCGGAGTGTCTTACGTGGTGAGAAATAAACTAAAGTCTGAGGACCTCCCTATTAGCTATGCCGACATGCTTCAACATTGCCTGACATCCTGCTTTTTTCTATGGAGTGGCGATTATTATAAACAAATCGACGGAGTAGCAATGGGATGCCCCGTATCGCCGATAGTTAGCGACATATATGGAATATTTTGAGGAATTAGCCATAAAAACCTCCAAAATTAAGCCCATTCTCTGAATTCGCTACGTGGACGATACCTTCTGCATCCTGAAGGGCAACATACAAACGGTGAAAGAATTCCTGGGTCATCTAAACTCCATACACACAAAAATCAGATTCACTTATGAAGTAGAGAAGGACGGCTCCCTACCATTTTTGAATGTCAAAGTGACGAGGAGAAGTGACAATACTCTCGGACATACGGTATATCGGAAGCCCACACATACGGACAGATATTTGCATGCAAGCTCACACCATCATCCCTACCATCTACGTTCAGTGCAAACATCGCTCGTGAATCGAGCACGCGATCTATGCGACGCTGAGCATTTTCCGCAGGAGATAGAACATGTCAATGATGTCCTTAGGAGAAATGGATACGGAAAATATCACGAGACACGCACACGATCTAATACAGACGAAACTCAGAAACCGAGCAGATCAAGAGCACTCTTACCATACGTCAATGGCGTGGCAGATCGAATAAGTAAGATGCTAAACAGATTCGATATAAAAACGATCTTAAAACCGACCCAAAATATAGCTCGATTTTTGAGGCCTGTAAAGGATGTAATACCACTGCAAACCCCGGGTGTGTATAAAGTCGAATGCAGTTGCGGTCTAGCCTACGTTGGACAAACGAAACGGCCCATAGCCACGAGACTGACAGAACACATCAAAGCTGTTAAAAACGCTCAGCGAGAAAAATCGACGATCTGCGAACATATATTGGATAGCGGAAGTAACCACTGGATGCAGTTTCAAAATCCCATTGTGCTATCGAAGGAACAATTCTACTTTCCTCGCATGATCCGGGAAGCCATTGAAATAAGAAGAACCCCGAACTTCAATAGAGACGACGGTTACAAACTCTTTTCTACGTGGAACCCTCTTCTTAAAATGTTCCCGCCGA